>CM035440.1:108255159-108530159 GCA_020310875.1 Ceratopteris richardii | reverse complement strand
TAAACTTAGATTTCACCTATTGGCACTTTAAACATTCACTAACTTATTTTCTAATCCTGCTTTATACATGTCCACAAGTAAGAATACTTCATTTTAACATAGGTACTTGAATAACCTAGATCTATAGAAAAAGGTGCATCATGATAATCATGTAATATTTGAGCTTTCAATGGAGATTCAAAAGATATGCATAATCCATTTGTACAATATAAAGATCCATTTTGCAAATGAAAGTTAGCTTGATATATCGATTCCCTATTTGCATTAAAAAAAATTCAAGATAGGTGCATAAAAAGAGACGTGTTTCTCTTCTTCATGAATTGGATTGAGGAAATAAGAATTGCTTTAGGAAAGGAGATTACATAAAGGTTTTTGACTCAGTGCATCAAGGATCTTATTTTTGGTGCCAGCCAAATGCTTAATGTCAGAATCATACTCACTTAATAATTCAATCCAACTATTTTTACTATTGTTAAGTAACGGTTGTGTGAAAATGTATTTTAGAATCTCATGATTGGTTTTGAATTCAAACTTAACCCCTAAGAGTAGGTGTATCCAATGCTTAAGTGCATGTACAATAATAAGAATTTCTAGATCATGAGTAGGAGAATTAAGTTAATGTTTTCTTAATTTTTTGGATTCATATGCATTGTTGATGTGTCAAGCATTGGCATGTAATTAAGTGCATCTTTTGCTACTTGAGTGGTACTCGGCTACTTGGATTGTTTAATCCCAAGGGTGGATCACTACCACCATATTTTCATGCTGTTTCTCACTTAGATTGGGTTGGTTGCTATGACACCCATGTGTCAACCACTGGTATTTGCTTCATGCTTCATAGCTCATGCATATCATGTTTCAGGAAGAAGCAGCCTATTGTGGTCACTTCTAGTTATGAGGATGAGTATAGGGAAACTTTCACATTGACTACTGAGTGTATAGGGCCTAGTCAGTTTTTAGCTGATTTGGGTGTTGGTCAATCTCTTGCCACCACAATCTTCATTGACATTCAAAGCACATTGGTAGTTGCAAGAAACAATGTAACAGTGATTCGTAACAAACGAGAACTATGTCGTAAAAAGAGAACACCCTCTTCAAAAATCAAGCAAATTGTAACTAATGTTTGAGAT
The DNA here is from genome assembly GCA_020310875.1 of Ceratopteris richardii. Taxonomy (NCBI): domain Eukaryota; kingdom Viridiplantae; phylum Streptophyta; class Polypodiopsida; order Polypodiales; family Pteridaceae; genus Ceratopteris; species Ceratopteris richardii. The sequence goes on along the minus strand of CM035440.1, from coordinate 108,529,029 downwards.
TCCTTTATACCAGTATACATATATTTCAAAAATGAAGTGAAAACATGTGATTTTTTGACATTTTCAGTCATTTTTTCATAAACAAAGAGTTCAAAATGTAATCTTTGCTACGGCCCCACACATCAGTGTGTACAACTCCAAGTAGTCCTCATGCATGTACCCCTTTCTATTGAATGGTTGCCTGTGAGCTTTACCAAATTGACATACTCCACATTTGTATATCAGGTGTCGCTTGGTCACATTGGGAATGCCAAGCACACTCTGATCCCTACATATTTGTTGTGTGTTCTTTCTCCTATGTGCCCTAGCCTTTTGTGTCATATTCCTAACTCTGATAGGGTTTGATCTTTATAATTGAATAGTGGTATGCTCCTGGTGTCTTTAGCAATCCTTCTAAAGCCTTTTTAAGGGTCTTCCACCTTTGCTCCATGCTTAGTGAATCTGACCTATAAGCCTTTCTCAACAATCTGTAAAACACTAATTAGGTTTTTGGTTATAGTTGGTACATACAAAACCTTACTCAAGATGTTCATATTACCATAAAATGTCTTGAAATTTCCAATTTTCTTGACTAAGTGTTTAGTGTCATCACCTGTCTGTACTTCATGCTTCCCTTTGGGCTGTTCAAGATCAAATAATAAAGCTACATTTCTAGCCACATGGTTGGAACAACTTGAATCAATATAGAAAATATACTCATCATCTTTACCTTGGTTGGATATCATATTCATGATGAGTAGAGAATCTTTCTGGTCTTTTGTATAGTTTTTATAATCTCTTTTTCATTTGAAACCTCCTTGATAATTGTTGTTGTTGTAGCCTTGATTGTAGTTTTCATTATAGCTACTTCCTCTCTTGTTGTACCTGCCTCTAGATTTTCCATAGCTACCTCTATGTAAGCCTCTTCCCCTTTCATTCCTTGTGTTTTTGAAGCATTCTTATGTGGTGTGGTTGGTAAGACCACAAATTTTGCAAGGTGGATTGTTGGAGGGCCTTGCTTTCCTCCTCTGCCCCTTCCTCTAGCACCTCTTCCTCTACCTGTGTAGTTAGCTTCTCATCTTCATTCTTCTTGAGTTGGATACTACTGTTTTTATCCAAATTCAAAATGTCTACCTAAAAGTGAATCCTAAAGTATAGGATATATTCTCTCATCAATGAACTATCAAATGAATAGTGATTTGAAGCTTCCTAACTCCACATGGTTGTAGAACACTTTTACAAGAGGTTGATCTTATAGAGTCTCATATTGGTTATGGCAATAAACCAAGTATGTGAAGGACTTTTACAAGTATGAATCGTGTAAATGTGAAGGACTTCTACAAGAGGTTGATCTTATAGAGTCTCATATGGGTTATGCCAATAAACCAAGTATGTGGGCTTGGTTTCTATTGCACCAAGAATTTCTAATGGGCTAATGCAGCAACCACTATAATATGCATCATGAACAAAGCTCCCACATTAGGTATACATGATGTAACAACTTATGAAGGTTGGTACAATAGGAAACCATATGTGTCATGCTTGAGATTATTTGGATCTGCATGCTATGTGTTGATTGCAAGTGTATTAAGGAATAAACTTTGAACATAGATTGAAGAGATGTGTGTTTATAAGGGAGAAAAGTGAAGAAAAGGGGTTATAGATGCTATAAACCATCAATAAAGCAGATAAATGTATAAAGGGATGTGAATGTTTTTGCCTTAGTATGCTTCAAATGTATCTATGCAAGCAAATGAAGATAAAGATAAGAAGACTTAAAGTGAACAACTAGAAAACATCATCATTAATGCACCAAAGGATTCAAGTAATGACTCATCATAGAATGGAGGAAGTCCTACAACAAGCCAAGTTAATAATGCAAGGAGCAATGGCAAAGCTAAAATCACAAAGATAGAAGAAGATAAGGACTTATGGATTGAGCTCAATGTGGACCATCATACAAAGAAGGAGGATAGATCAAAGGTCAACAATAAATATCCAAATCAATGGAAGGATGAGATAAGAATTTCAATAGGGTACGGTATCGAATTGAAAGACTTACCTATGATTCATTCATGACTAGACACTATGCACATATGAGTAAGGTTCTTGAAGAACCCACATTCTTTGAAGAATCAAATACATGTGAGGAATGGCAAGAAGCTATGGAGGAGGAGATCAAAACTTTGGAGGATTATCACACCTTGACACTAGTGCCAAGGAAGAACAATATGAAGGTGATTGGAAACAAGTGGGTATATAAGGTAAAGAAACATTTAGATGGTAGTATTGCTAGGTATAAAGCTAGGCTTGTAGCTAAAGGCTTTGCTCAAACATATGGAGTACATTATGAAGAAACATTTAGCCTTGTGGCTAAGATGACTATGATCAAAACAATCATTGCAATTGTAGCAAATAAGCATTGGAAGATGTATCAACTTGATGTGGAGAATGCTTGTTTGATGGAGAGTTAGAAGAGGTACTATACATGGGCCAACCAATAGAGTTTGAAGCTAAAATCAAAGATGATTATGCTTTAAGTTTAAAAAAGGCATTATATGGGCTCAAGCAAGCCGCAACGGCATGGAATGAAAGGCTTGTAGGCTACTTGATCAGTTGTGGATACAATCAAAGAAAAGCACATCCATCATTATTCTACGAAAGAGAAGGTGAAGAATTTGTCTACTTATGTGTGTATGTGGATGACTTGATTATTCTAGGTGATCATTAAGAAGGCATAAAGGATATCAAAGGATTTGGTTAACCCTCTCTATTTTTGCATCCATTTGTGGATGCTCGACTGTCCTTATGCTAAGTTTAGTATCCAACCTATTGAAGATTGCTCTCCAAAGGTGGCTACAGAATTTCCTACCTTGATTCGAAATGATGTTTAAAGGAAGATCATATAACCAGCATAGTCTCTCAACAAATAACCTAGCCAAATCAAGTGTCTTCATTGTATTAGGTGTCAGAATAGCCTAGGAATTTTGGTTAGCCTATCCAAATTTACCTAGATCAAATGGTTTCCTCTCTATGTCTTAGGCAATCCCACTATAAAATCCATGAAGATACTCTTCCACTTCCCGTTGGGAATATACAATGGGTAGACTAGTCCTCCAATCTTCAACCTCTCTACTTTATTGTCTTGGAATTTGTTGCACTTAAGTACATAATCTAGGATGCCTTTATGAATCCATGCGAATAAAACTACTTCTTGACAAGATCATAAGTTTTGTTAAGTCTTGGTTGTTCCACACTAGGTGTATCATGAAACTCATACAATATGTGTTGTCTTATGTCCAAATCTCTAGGGAACACACCTTACCTTTATACAACACATATCAATCATGGATACTCTAATTCTTCAAGTTTAAATCCTTCTTGAGTACCCCTCAATACTCTCTTATCATCGGAAACCTATGTATCAAGATTCCCTTCTTTATGGCTTCCTAAATCTCAGTATATGTAGGATCAAACCTACATTTCCCTCTAATGGACTCAAGTAGCTCACTAGTTATCTAAGTAAAACTTAGTCCATTGAGCATAGGCATGCGACTAAACGAGTCACCCACCACATTAAACTTTCCCTTCCTATACCTAAGCTCATAATCAAACCAACCTTACAGGCTTTAAGGTATATTTGATTAGATATCCACTTCATGCTCTCTTGATCAAACACTATCGTAACTTTGGCACCATATAAATAATGATGCCACTTATTCAAAGCATGAATAATTATGTATAACTCCTTACAAAGTAAGCAATTCTTCTTAACCGGTTCTATCTTTTTGCTCTCAAAAGCTAGTGGTTCGGCCATCTGAACTAGAACCACTCTTTTAGCAAAATCACTCATGTCAATCATAACCACAAAGGGTTCATTGGGATCAACTATATGTAAAATGGAGTTGTAGTTATTGCTTCATTTAACTTTTCCATACTTTGCTTCTATTTATCTTGCCAATGAAAGGTTTTTCCTTTCCCTTTAAGCTATTCCATCATTGGGACATCAATTTTGGCATAATTCCTAATGAATCTTTGGTAGAATCTTGATAAACCTATGATTATTTGAAGATATACCAAGTTCCTAGGATGTGTCCATTCCATAATATCTCGTACTTTTTTTAGGATCCCTTTGGATTCTATCTTGGGATACTATATGCCGAAGGTATCTAACCTCTATTTTGAAAAATTCACAAATTGATTCCTTATCAAATGTTGGATTTTGAGGTCTATAAAAGAATGCAAACAACATAAGGAAGAAGAAGAAGCTTGGAGCACAACACAAAATTTAATGAATTACCAAGTGAATGGACAAAGATAAGTGATGCGTTAGGGTTATAGGCGTATATACAAGCTAGGGGAGAAAACCTCCTAAAGTGGGAAAAATATGCCCTGATGATCCTAAGTGTGTTCTCACACATCACTACTGAAATATATCAATAAATCTCCCCCTAGGATTGATGTGGTGAACAAGGAATTGGTGCTCATATATAAGGAAGTGCCAAGCTATGTGGAATGAGATCAATTGACAAAAGGAAGTAAGCCAAAAGCTTTGCGGAAATCTTCAAACTTCTCCCTAGTTAGAGCCTTTGTGAAAAGGTTTGCAACATTATGCTATGTGAGCACATATGCCAAATAGATCTTCTTAAGAGAGAATGTCTCCTTGATGTAATGATAGTGCACCTCAATATGCCTTTTGCAAGCATGGACTAAAGAAGAAGAGAGCTCTCAACAATATCAGACTAAATCAAGTGCATCAGATGATGAGGTGTAGACATAGATTGACATAGTTGGGAGTTGCATTAAAACTTTGTAACATTTTTAGTGCTTATGTAAATGCCTCGAAGTAGTTTTCTTAACGAAACCATGTTTCATAGAAATTTTCAATAACAATCAGATATCTAACCATTGAAAATATGTCTTAAATGTTAATTTTTGTATAATATTTATTCAGGTTTACATTCTTTATATAGATTTTGGACATGTCAATGTCTTATCATATAGATTTTGGACATGTCAATGTCTTATCAAGTGAAATTTTATCAATCTCAGGTTCAAGGTAGTATGTTTCGTTTATAGATGATTATAGTAGATGGACAATCCTTTATTTCATGAAGCATAAGGATGAAGTATTTACATGCTTCAAAAAGTATTTGGCACTAGTTGAGAACCAAACAGGTAGAAGCTTGAAGAGGATCAAGTTTGATGGAGGTGGTGAGTACTTTTCACATGAATTTGACTCATTTTTACAAGATAGAGGCATAAAGAGGGAAGTAACAAGAAGATATCCTCCTGAATTGAATGGAGTAGTAGAGAGAAGGAGTAGGTTAATAGTTGAAGCTGCTAGGTCAATGTTGAATGAGAAGAAGCTACCTAATTACCTATGGGCAGAGGTTGTTTCCATATCTACTTACTTGGTTAATAGGCTCCCATCCAAATCCTTGGATGGAATGACACCCTATGAAGCATGGAATGGTAGGAGACCCTCTTTGGACCATTGCAAGATATTTGGGTGCATTTCTTATGCATACATTCCCTCACAAATCAGAGGAAAGCTTGACCCTAAAGCTGAAAAATGTATATTAATTGGGTATGATCAAAACCAAAAGGTCTATAGGCTATACAAACCCACTAACAAAGCATTTATAGTTAGTAGGGATGTACTTTTTGATGAAAATAATTCATGGTTTGAATATGATTGCAGGAAGATCAGGTTACCTTATGATTTGGAAAATGACTGAGTTGAGCAGATTGACTTCAAGGCTTGGAAGTCAAGAGGCAAGACCAAACTCAAGCAATTAGAAGACATACCAGAGTCCTCCAATCAAGCACTCAAGAAATCTCAAAGGGAGAGTAAAAGACCCATAAGGTATGGCTATGATACATCATTAATCACCAAGCATTCTGTGTATGTGACTAAAGACTCTATGATAGAAGAATCTTTTTCATTTGAAGAAGCTAGTAAGAGGAAAGAATTGAGAAAAGCCATGCAGGGAGTGTTGGAGGATAAACACTCCTATGTGCACAACAAAAGCAAATGAACCCTCCTAGGATCCTGAAATTTTTCCGACATAGGCTCTGTATTTTCTTAGTTTCTCTGTGTACATGCAGAGACTCACAATGAAATTTTTCAGGCTTAAAGTAGACTCTAATATCTTTCAAATGAGAGTAAAATCACTCCATTTGGACACTGGATGATGCCTCAACCAGCTACAACAAAACAGATAAATTGATCTCTTCACAGAGTATGAGCTAACTAGACAGACACTGTTCTGGACATTTCTCTGCACATGTGCATGCACTGAGCCTGAGACTTATACCAGACAAAGTAGAACTTATAAGCTTTCCAACAAGACAAAAATCATTGCAAATGGATTCCGGATGAAGGAGAAACAACAATTACAAGACCGGGGGGTCTGCCAAAAACATCTAGATAGATAGAGTGTGTAAAAGTGAAATTTCTGCAAAATATGCAGAGAACAGCTAGTAGGGGGTGTGCTTAAGCAAGGGGGCAGCTTGGGCACGTATTTCCACGACTCTAAGTCATAATACAACTCATTAGAGGTTTTAAAGACCACATACTAACCTCTTTAACCAATCAAAAACATATACATGTCAAAAGTGAGGTCCAATCACATCAAGAGGTGAGCTAAATCTTCTCTAATCAAGTTCTTTCTATTATGGGCATAATTGGATGCCTCCAACTCGTGGAAATCAGCCTCCTTTGATTGTGGATGATGTGGAAGGTTCAATTTGGGGCATGCTCCCACACTCTTGAGCTTGAAAAACTTTCAAGAGGAAGAAGTAGAAACACTTTAGGAAAACCATACTTAGGACTTGGTCCCCAAGAGGCCAAGCATGAAGGTAATAGGATCCAGGTGGATATATAAAATAAAAAGAACTCATATGGTTCTATAAATAGGTACAAGGCAAGGCTAGTGGCAAAGGGGTTTGCTCAAACCCATGGAGTGGACTATGAAGAAACCTTTTCACCTATGGCAAAGATGCCAACAATTAGGGTTTTGGTAAGCATTGCTACTTCTAAGAACTGGAATCTATATCAATTAGATGTAAAGAATGAATTCTTAAATGGATCGATATCGGAGAAGTGTATATGGCACAACCACCAAGATTTGAAGATAAAGATAAATCAAGTTTTCTATGCAAGCTAAGGAAGGCACTCTATGGCCTAAAGCACAGCTTGGAACCAAAGGCTTGTTAATTTTTTGCACGTTCAAAGTTTTGTGGCTAGCAAGGTAGACTCTTCTAGTAGTAAGCAAAAATCTGCAAAGGTTGCACACTTGAAGAAGGAAGACAAAGATGAGAAGAAGTTAGAAAAGCAAAAATTCTTTTGCAAATATTGTAAAGAAAATGATCATGTCATTAAGAGCTATCCAAAAGTGGATGCTAAAGAGGCAAAGAAGAAAGAGGCCAAAAGGGTTGTTGCACAAGCCTCTACACTGAAAACAGAGTCTACTTATCTTATGTAGGATGAAGAATGGGCATTTACTACTGTTTGCAGTTTTGAACCATCTTCTCATGAGTAGTGCATGTTTGTAGTATACTCAAAGGTTTGATACTTTGATAGTGGGATGACCAAACATATTACCTCACAGCATAGTTTCTTCTCTTCACTCGAGCATGCCCCTACAAGGAATACTATTACATGAACCAAAAACTCCCCTTATCTTGTTATGGGAGTTGGTAAAATCATTTTGACTACTATTGATGGTAGTTCTTTCACTTTGTCATATGATTTATTTGTGCCAGGGATCAAGAAAAATCTGTTATCAGTTTCTACATTAGCCAAGATTGGCTTGGTTGTGAAATTTGTTGATGACAGATGTGCAGTTCATGATCTGTCAAATGGCAATATCATTATTGCTTTTGCCATTTTATGTCATGGGTTGTATAAACTTATAGACTATGAAAGATTTGCAAATGATTTGGCATGTGTAGTACATGATTCTCAGGCTATGCCAGATGCAAAGCTTTGGCATGCATGCTTTGGTCATCTGAATTTTGCTAGTTTGCTATGCATGCAAAAATTTAAAATGGTGTCCTCTTTGCCTAAATTTGAGGCACCCGGAAAAATGATGGGGGAAGTATCTCAACCCCTAAGCAACGACGAAGCGTGAATGACCTCCACAGGTATCCTTCTTTGACCTCTACACACCAAAAATGCTCTTACTCAGAGCATATGCAGAGAACTCCAGTGAGCTTTTGTAGACCTGTAGTAGACACCAAGAGGTTTCCAACAAACCAAATTTCACTTCAAATGGATGCCTACACAAGGAGAAACAATGTCTACAACATGAGCTAGTTGAATGCTCACAACTGCCAATCAAGCAGATACCTCACTTCACTCCAGCAAGCTTTTCTCAGAGATTATACAGAGAATGAATATCAAACTTTGGTCAACTTTAGAGGACTCTAATAGCTACCCAATGACACCAAAATCATAGCAAATGGATACATAGAGAAGGAGAACCAGCCCTTACAACAGAGAGCAAAATATTTCAAACAAAGCCTACACACTAAGAGAGATATCAATCACACAACTTCACTAAAATGAATGTTGCTCCCAGATTACTCAGAGAATGATCCAGAGAATTTGTGAGCATAAAATAGACTCTAATAGCTATCCAATGAGACAAGAATTACATCAAATGGATACAATATGAGGGAGAAACAATGCTAACAACTCAGGGGTAGAGAGTTGCAACACTGCCTGCGCACACACATAGATATGCCTACTAAAAGAAAACAAACAAGCAAGCAAGGGGCTAGCTTAAGCAAGGGGCTTGCTTATCACAACTCCAGCACTTAGTGCTCACTTTACATGAGCTAAAACTCCAAGAAGATGGCCCAAAAGAAGTCGGGATACATGCTCCTTTTATAGTGAGAAGTGTGCCCGCAAAATCTAGGAACTACCTTTCCAAATCAGCCTCCTAACTTGGAGGAATTAGTTGAGATGACTTGGGGAGTGGTTGAGTGACTTTTCTTGATGGAATCTCGTGGCTTTTGGCTTCCTTTGATTGCTCCACATGTCCATAAAAGATTCCCCACGAATTTTTAGCTTGAAGCTTGACTTCTAACTCTCCCCCTCAAGCTTCAATTCTTCATCCTCATCCAAGCTCCTTCATGTTGATGCATTGCTTGAATTTTGAAATCTTCATCCCATCCAAAGCCTTTGTAAACATGTCCGCAACTTGGTCCTTGGTACCAATATGATGTACTGAAACTTCCTTGGATATCACCTTTTCCCTTATGAAGTGATAGTGCACTTCAATATGCTTGGTTCTAGCATGATAGACAGGATTCGATGCTAGATGAATGCTACTCATGTTGTCACAAAAAATTGGATATGTGTCAACCTGCAAATTAAGCTCCATAAATAACTTCTTAATCCACATTAGCTCACATGTGACTTGAGCCAAAGCTCTATACTCAGCCTCGGTGGAAGATAATGCCACCGTGGGTTGCTTCTTTGAAATCCATGAGATGATCTTGCTACCTAGCATGACTAGGTAACCACTTGTACTCCTTCTATCTTCCTTCGAATCGGCCCAATCGGCATCGGAATAAGCTTTGACCTGCATATCATCATCAAATGAGTAGAACAATCCTTCATTTATAGTGGCTTTGAGATATCGCAACATTCTTCTTGCAGCTTGCAAGTGTGTAGTCCTTGGACTATGCATAAATTGTGATAACACTCCAACTCCATATGCTATGTCGGGCCTGGTTATTGTGGCATAATTGAAAGAGCCTACAATAGATCGATACAAAGTTACATCCTCTAATGGCTCTCCATCAATGGAGCTTAGCTTTACATTAACTTCCATGGGATTTGAAATAGGATTGCAATGTAGCATCCCAAACCTCTCAAGTAGGTCTAGAATATACTTCCTTTGTATGAGCATAATACCTTCTTCTTTGTATACAACTTCAATGCCAAGAAAATACCTAAGATCTCCAAGATCAGAGATCCTAAACTCCTTTCCAAGCTTTGCCTTGATCTCCTCAATGCCCTTTGTATCATTATCTGTAATGATAAGATCATCTACATACACACACATGTAGACCACAAGTTCTCCTCTTTGTTTGATGAAGAGAGATGGATCCGCCTTGCATTGATTGTAACCACATTTGATCAAATAGTCCACCAATCTTTGGTTCCAAGCCCTTGGAGCTTGCTTTAGGCCATAAAGTGCCTTCTTCAACCTACAAACATGATGTGGAAACTCTTTATGAACAAAACCTAGTGGTTGCTCCATGTATACCTCTTCTTCCAAGTCTCCATTGAGAAAGGCATTCTTGATATCCAATTGGAAAAGCTTCCATCCTTTGCTAGCAGCCATTGCAATGAGTGTCCTAATGGTGCTCATCTTTGCCACGGGGCTGAATGTCTCTTCAAAGTCCACTCCATAGGTTTGTGCAAAACCCTTGGCCACCAATCTTGCTTTGAACCTAGAAATAGATCCATCTGAATTCCTCTTTACTTTATACACCCACTTATTACCTATTACCTTCATGTTATCCTTCTTGGGCACTAGAGTCCATGTTTGATTCTCCTCAAGTGCGTCGATCTCTTCTTGCATTGCCTCTTTCCATTCGGTGTACCTGCTTGCATCTTCATAGCAATCGGGCTCATGATCTTCTACTACTTTGTTCATATATGCATAATGAGTCGCCATGTATGAATCATAAGTAAACCTTTGAGTTGGATACTTAACTCTAGAAGACTTCCTTTCTTCACCTTTTGGAGGAATAAACCTCCTTTGCCTTGGGAACTTGATCTCTTTCTTTGACATGGCTTCTTTCTCCATCATGTGTCCTTCATCATCTTCAACTTCATTACCTTCTTCATCCAACTCCACCAATGTTGCTTTGCCTTTGTTGATTGACTGTGCTTCATAGCTTGATGAAGATCTCCCCCTCCATGGTGAGTTCATGCTTGAACTATCTTCATTGATGGAACACCTTGGGCCGCTTAGCTCTAGGTCGATTTGTTCTTCATCATGTCCATGCTTTTCTTCTTCATAGTCCTGCATACAATCATACTTCTTATACCAAGGGAGTAGCTCATCAAATGCTACATCCCTTGATATCCTCAAGTCCTTTGTGTTTGGGTTGAAGCACCTGTAACCTTTATGATCATTTGAATATCCTAGAAACACACACTTTTCTGCCTTTGGTTGTAGCTTGTGCCTCAATTCACTTGGCACATGTACATAACAAGTACATCCAAATATCTTCAAGTGGGAAAGATCAGGTTTCTTACCATAATAGGCTTGATATGGTGTCAAGCCATGGATCCCTGAGGTAGGAGCCCTATTCATAAGATACACGGCGGTATTTGCTGCATCACTCCAAAACATGTTAGGTACATTCATCTCATTAAGCATTGCTCTAGCGATCTCGGCAATGTATCTATTCTTTCTCTCTGCTACTCCATTTTGTTGGGGTGTGTACCTGCATGTTACTTGCCTCTTGATGCCTTGATCCATTAAAAAATCAAAAAACTCATTTGAGAAATATTCTCCCCCTCCATCGGACCTTAGCTTCTTGATATATGTACCTGTTTCCTTCTCTACCATTGCCTTGAATGCTTTGAAACATGTAAACACATCTGATTTGTTTTTGATGAAATAAACCCAAACCATCCTTGTGCAATCATCTATAAAAGTGACAAAGTACTTGTTACCTCCAATGGATTGCTCTTTGGTTGGCCCCCACACATCTGTATGTATCAACTCCAATGGATGTTGGCTTATGTAGCCACTCTTCTTGAATGGAAGTCTCGCTTGCTTCCCTAGTTGACAAGATTCACATAAATGCTTCATACCTTGTCCTTGGAAGTTGGGAAGACCTTCAACCAGCCTCTTGAATTGCATTTCCTTCATTCTTTGTATGTTGATGTGACCTATCCTCTTGTGCCACAAGTCCAACTCCGAAATCCTCTTGTTTCCATATGTGAAGTAGACATGTTGAGTGGAATGAGAATTTACCTCCAAAGTGAAGAGTCTCCCTTGCTTCTTTCCTCTTGCTATGACCTTGTAACCTTGCTTAGGGTTCTCCACAAAGCATCCACCTTTGTTGAACCTTACTTGATAGCCTCTTTCAACCATTTGCCCAACGGACACCAAATTCTTTGTGATAGTAGGTACATGCAAGACATCCTTGAGACATCTTCCTTCCTCCTTGTCATCCAAAGCTACATCTCCAACATGGGAGATCTCATGGGCTGTATCATCACCTGTTTCTACATGTCCTTTACCTTTGGGAACATGTAGATTAGTAAACCAAGAAGCATTGCAACTCATATGGTTGCTACATCCACTATCAATATACCAAGTGATATCTACTTTGCTTGAATTCGCATTCATGTGCATCATCAAGAGATTGTCATTTTCTGAACTTGTAGAAGCATAATTACCTTGGCCTTTGTATGAAGAACCTTGATTATAGCTCCTTTGGTTTCCTCCTTGGTAGCAATCTCTAGCATAGTGGCCAAACTTGCCACATATGTAACATCCTTCACCATCTTGATTCCTGTTTTGTTGATGTCGTCCTCCTCTTCCTCTTGTTCTTCCTCTCCCTCTTTGTGATGAGGTGCCTTGGTCATGTCCTTGATTGCTTGAGTGGCCTTGCCTTCCTCCAAACCTTCCTTTGCCCCTTCCTTGTCCTCGTGTTCCTTTGCCCCTTTGATTACCTGCATAGAAAACTTGTGCATCCTTGCTTTTAGTTGAACTTCCACCTATGTTCATTTCTTCGGTGACCATGAGAGCAACCAATTGCTCAAAATTGGGAAGATTATCCCTTACATAAACTGAAGTGGTAAAGGGTTTCCACTTCTCATCATCTCTCAAACCATTGAGAGTATAAGCCACAAGATCATCATCGTCTATGTGGCTTCCAATGGATCCCAATGCATTTGATAACTCCTTGACCTTAAGTATGTAGTCATTTATGCTACTCCCTGAGCTCTTCCTAAGGTTGTTGAGCTCATTCTTGAGTTGGATCTTCCTTGCTTTGGTGCTTGTTGAATAAAGCCTTTCAAGTGTCTCCCATACCTTCATGCTTGAATCCAAGTCTTGGATATGGCCGATCATGCTACTGCTAATGTGTTGGGAAAGAATAAAGATAACCCTCTTGTCTCTTTCATTCCATTACCTAAAGGCCCTTCTCTGGTCATTGGTTGGATTCTCATCCAACCTAGGTCTTGGTTCACTTCCACTAATCAACCCCCAAAGGCCCTTGCCCATAAGATAGTTGGAGACCCTAAATCTCCATGGTTGATAGTTACCTTTGTCTAGCTTTTCAATTTGAGTGTTGAAGTCTCCCATATCTAGTCTTTGATACTTGACCTAGCCCTTGGTTAATGCTCCAATGTGTGTAAAATGAAAATGAGGCTCTGAGGTTACCTCAATCCAAAGCTTTCCTTAGATGGACACCTTGTGCTCTTGCAAATTTGAGTAGAATAGTTCCCCCTTGATGTGAGCTACCTCCAAGAAGCTTTTGTTGATGCAAATCTTCAACCACCAACTCCAAGAGGTCTTCTTGCTTGTATGTGATGCCTCCAAGATTCCCAAATGCTCTGATACCACTGATGGGGGAAGTATCTCAACCCCTAAGCAACGACGAAGCGTGAATGACCTCCACAGGTATCCTTCTTTGACCTCTACACACCAAAAATGCTCTTACTCAGAGCATATGCAGAGAACTCCAGTGAGCTTTTGTAGACCTGTAGTAGACACCAAGAACTTTCCAACAAACCAAATTTCACTTCAAATGGATGCCTACACAAGGAGAAACAATGTCTACAACATGAGCTAGTTGAATGCTCACAACTGCCAATCAAGCAGATACCTCACTTCACTCCAGCAAGCTTTTCTTAGAGATTATACAGAGAATGAATATCAAACTTTGGTCAACTTTAGAGGACTCTAATAGCTACCCAATGACACCAAAATCATAGCAAATGGATACATAGAGAAGGAGAACCAGCCCTTACAACAGAGAGAAAAATATTTCAAACAGAGCCTACACACTAAGAGAGATATCAATCACACAACTTCACTAAAATGAATGTTGCTCCCAGATTACTCAGAGAATGATCCAGAGAATTTGTGAGCATAAAATAGACTCTAATAGCTATCCAATGAGACAAGAATTACATCAAATGGATACAATATGAGGGAGAAGCAATGCTAACAACTCAGGGGTAGAGAGTTGCAACACTGCCTGCGCACACACATAGATATGCCTACTAAAAGAAAACAAACAAGCAAGCAACGGGCTAGCTTAAGCAAGGGGCTTGCTTATCACAACTCCAGCACTTAGTGCTCACTTTACATGAGCTAAAACTCCAAGAAGATGGCCCAAAAGAAGTCGGGATACATGCTCCTTTTATAGTGAGAAGTGTGCCCGCAAAATCTAGGAACTACCTTTCCAAATCAGCCTCCTAACTTGGAGGAATTAGTTGAGATGACTTGGGGAGTGGTTGAGTGACTTTTCTTGATGGAATCTCGTGGCTTTTGGCTTCCTTTGATTGCTCCACATGTCCATAAAAGATTCCCCACGAATTTTTAGCTTGAAGCTTGACTTCTAACTAAAAACATATTTGTGAAGGTTGTATTTTGGGCAAAATGAAACGTTCCTCCTTTCCAAAAGATGGTTCAGTTCGGGCTACTAAAAAATTGTAGCTTGTGCATAGTGAAGTCTGTGGTCCTATGCAGACATGTTCTTTTGGGAACTATCTTTACTTCGTGACTTTCATTGATGATTTATCTAGCCATGCATGTGCATATCCATTGAAGGAAAAGTCTCAAGTGTTTATGTGCTTCAAAAAGTTTCTGGTTTTGGCTCAAAATCTGTCAGCATGTAATATGGGCACCCTTCGTTCTGATCGAGGGGGGGAATATATGTCTTCTGAGTTTAATGCATTTCTAGCCGTATACACCTCAATAGAATGGGGTTGTTAAATTGAAGAATAGGTCACTCACGGAGATGGTGAGGTGTATGGTCAAGAGTGAGGATTTACCACATAGTTTTTGGTTTGAGGCTATCATGTGTGCAACATATGTACTTAACAGGTGTCCCACTAAAGTGTTGGAGTCTATCACTCTATATGAGGCTTGGCATGGTCGCAAGCCATTTGTTGCTCATCTGCATGTTTTTGGTTGTTTGGCATATGCATTAGTGCATGAACAACATTGCAGAAAATTAGATGATAAAGTAATAAAATGTATTTTTGTTGAGTACAGTGTTGAAAGCAAAGGCTATTGTCTGTATCATCCACAGAATAAATGCATTTTGGTTAATCATGATGTTGTTTTTATGGAAGATGCTATTCACCCTTACTTTCATGTACTAAGGAGACATCTATTAGCTCCAAAGACATGTATGATGCTTTGTTGCCTCTTTTTATAGATGGATCTTGGCTTGTTGTGTAGAAGAGGACAAGTACACTAAATGGTTGCATTTAGCACATGTAGGTGCATTAGAGCAACACTACTCAAAGCAACGAACCTTACAGACGCTAAGGAGACTCGGAGTGCATTGGCGACTATGGAGGCTGATGTCCAAAAGTTGTGCAAGGAATGCCCAATCTGCTGCACTAAACCACTTGTGGAACATGCCACTCTTTATCAAGTGTCCGTAGTGCCAGATTGGAGTGAACCTCTAGTATCCTTCTTAAGGACGAGAACATTCCCTCCAGACATGACTATGGCTAGGCAAAGGAGTTTAGAATAAGAAGCCCAGGATTATTCACTCATTGGTGATAATCTATACAAGCGTGGTAAAGATGGTTACCTGAGACTATGTGTCCATGAGAGTGAATATCTCAAAATATTGGATACTGCTCACCAAGGTGTAGCAGGGGGACACTTTGGACCAGATCGGGTAATCAAGGCAATACTATTTGCGGGCTTTTGGTGGCCAACCCTTCACATGGATGCACATACCTATGTGAAACGGTGTGATGTTTGTCAGAGAACTCAGTACCCTATACGCAAGGATGAGATGCCATTGAAGCCTATGATGGGCGGACGTGCATTCTCTAAATGGGGAATAGACTTTGTTGGTCCTATTAATCCCCCAGCTAAGGGTTCACATGCTGAATATATCATCGTGGCCACAGACTATCTAACCAAGTGGGTAGAAGCGAAAGCTACTACAAAAAATGATGCTCAAACAACAGCAAAGTTCTTATTTGAAAATGTATTCATGAGGTACGGATTGCCAATAGAGTTGGTGAGTGATAGAGGCACACACTTCTTGAATGAAGTCATAGAAAACCTTCTCCAAGAATTCTTGGTGATACATAAGAAATCGGCCCCCTATCATCCACAAGCTAATGGCCAGGCTGAAAGCACTAATAAGATCTTATGCAATGTGCTGACTAAACTAGTGAACAATAAACGCTCTGATTGGGACAAACAGCTACACCATGCTGTTTGGGCATACCGGATTGCCTATAAAACGGTACTCCAAGCCACCCCCTTTCAGATGGTGTTTGGCCAAAATGCAGTGCTACCGTTGGACTTCTTAATACCTACACTGAAAGTAGCATAAGAGCATGAATGGACGGGTCATGAACTCTCCTCTAGACTATTTGACCTCGAACGATTAGGAGAAACAAGACTGAGGGCGGCTGCAGGGATATATGCAGCCAAGAAACGACAGAAGGCATACTTTGATGCCCACGTGAAGGATAAAGGCTTGAAGGCTGGAGACTTAGTTTTAGTCTACACATTGAAGCAACATGCGAGAAAACTGGAGAAGAGAGGCTATGGACCCATGATTATTAACAGAATCTCAACAAGTGGAGCAGTGCAACTAGCCACATTAGAAGGCGACATTCTCCCAAGCTACATAAGCGGGTGCAGGGTCAAGTTATATCAGGAACCTCTGACGGAAGAGATGCTAAGTCGACTCAACACTGCTAAGAAACGCAAAGAAGAAGAAAAGCGAATTCGAGAAGAAGCCCAAGCAGAAGCATTGGAACGCATCCGGAGAATGAAGTTGAGAAGACAGAATAAGGAGCAACCTAGGATGGATGCCTATGCAGATCAAGGATATCATTGTTGGAGCAAACCAATCACAAATTGGTGATTATACAGATCTTGGAGAATGCTTATGATCAGAATGAAGCAAAGGAAGACATTTGTAAAATGAAGAAGAAGTCAGAATGTTGTCTTGTATACATATGTACATTAGCATAGTCATAGATGACTTAGAACTTTTGTTCAGTAAGAATTATGTACAAATTATCTATAAATACCTTGAGAAAAGTCGGGGCATGGAATGGAGAGCACATGAGAGCAAATGTGACATTAGATAGAAGTCAAGAGATAGAGGAAAGTGAGTTAGTGTAAGCTCTCATCACTCAGTTGTAAGTTTCTGAGTTAATGAAGAAATATTGCGCCCGATCTTTTCGTGTCTGCTCCTTCTGTGTGTGATCATTTGTGAAATCCTTTTGAGGATATCTAAGTTGTTAGTTGATGAGCCTGTGACCTGAATTTCAGAGTCCAATTGTGAACAGGCTAGGAGAATTATGAGTAGGAACATTCATATGTGTCGAATGTCTACAGTTCTCTGAAACAGGCGCAAAATTCGTGTTTAATCTTTTGGTCAGTGCTCACTCCATAGTTTAAAGTTTTGTGCAAGCAAGCACTTAATCTTTAAGTTGGAAGGTAATCTACTCGTGGCTAAAAGCATTTGGCAAAACGGGTTAGATACTGTGAGAATCAAAGTTAAGAAGTTAGGGGTGTCTGAATCGACTTCTCAGAAGTACAGTTTCTGACATAGGTAACTTGAGAAGTTGATTTCTCAAGCTACACTTAATCTTTTGGAGTAATTCAACTTGGAATAGTTGCGCAATCTCTAAGAGATGATTCATACAAAGTTTCATGAAAAACTTTACACATTTGATAAGTCAATGTAAGGAAATAGTGCAGCAGACTTTTCTGTGTATCACCTTCTTCACAGATTTGTTCATCTTTTGATAATTAGAAGTTGATCCTCTAAATGTGTGAAAGGTTTTGACTTATTCTTGGTATAGAGGTGCTCTAATCACAAGGATAAGTTGTTCTTTTGGAGATTAACATTCTCCATCAGTGGTATCAGAGCAGGAGACATCAATTTGAAGGAAAGGAGGATCCCGACTGCTGCAGATTCAAGAGATTCAACATTTGAAGGTTCACGAAGTGAAAGCTTGGAGTCAAAAGCTCGAGGAGAAGACAAATTGACATCAAGAAAGGCAAAAGGAGTTCAATTCGAAGTAAAGGTACATACATTGTTTGTAAAACTTGAAGATTTCAATACACAGGTGGATACAAGATGGGAGAAAGCTTGCAGATTGATAAGCTAGATAGGGAAAACTATCCAGCATGGTCCATGAGGATGGAAGCACACCTCATGAGCAAAGATCTTATATCATTTATTACAGGAGATGAAGAAAAACCAGAATTTGCAGATCCAAGTATTCCTACTAGGGAAGAACTTGCAATGTTGAAGACTTGGATGAGAAAGGATGCTCAAGCAAGGAGCATCATCTACATGGCTGTAAATGATTACCTTCTAC
The DNA here is from genome assembly GCA_020310875.1 of Ceratopteris richardii. Taxonomy (NCBI): domain Eukaryota; kingdom Viridiplantae; phylum Streptophyta; class Polypodiopsida; order Polypodiales; family Pteridaceae; genus Ceratopteris; species Ceratopteris richardii. Next base: position 108,510,455 of record CM035440.1, on the reverse strand, counting down.
CTCACATCAGAGGTTTAGAAAGTGCTACAGATGTTTGGAATGCCTTGGAAGAGCATTTCCAAAATACTACTAAGTCAAGGAAGTCCTCACTATGGGCTGAGTTCACAACTTTCAAGAAGAAGAGTTCACAATCAATTTCAGATTATGTGGCAAGGATGAAAGATATTGCAGATAGCTTGGGAGCAGTGGATGAAGATATTGAAGAGGAAAAGTTGGTAAGACAAATACTTACAGGTCTAAGAGGTGATGAGAAGTGGAAGCCTTTTATATTGTCCATAGAGTTGTCACTTGATCACTTTACTCCTGACCTTAATCAATTGCTAGGACACATGCTAACCTTTGAGCAGGATCTTAAAGGAGATAATGATAGAAGTACAAGCCAAGCTATGTACTCCAAAGATAAGAAAAAGAATGGCAAGGGAAAGCAATCAAATGAAGATGAAGGGAATTCAAATCAAGCCAACTTCACAAAAGGGAAGACAAATTTCAGAGGTAAAGGAAGAGGAGGTAAGAACAAAGATAATGCTAAAGCTTGTTGGATTTGTGGCAGAACAAATCATTTGGCAAATGATTGTTGGTATAACAATCAAAGTGGAGGATACAACAATCAGAATTATAGTCAAAGAGGTAGAGGAGGCAGAAACCAAAGAGGTAACTTCAGAGGAAGAGGTGGTAGGACATCATATGGTAGAGGAAGTGGAAGAAACTTCCAATCTCAGTCCTACAACAATAATTATTACAATTATGCATCAGATCAGAAGGATGACATGACTCTTATCCTGAATGCAACTCATGAATCAATGGGAGATGATCAAAGAGTGTTTTATATTGACTCAGGGTGCAGCAACCATCTGAGTGGGAACCTATCCTTGATGACTGATATGGAAGCAAGGGTGAATGGACATACAGTTCAAACAGGTGACAATACCAAACATAAAGTGGAGAGCATTGGATCAGTGAAGACAAAGAGTGGAAGTACACTTCTGAGCAAGGTACTTTATGTCCCTACTATTCCTAAAAATTTGATAAGTGTAGGGCAAATTGTGGAGAAAGGATATGAAGTAAAATTCACAAATGATGGTGTCTATGTACAAGATCCAAATCAGGGATATAGAACCATAATTGCAGGTAAAAAGGAGGGAAGATTATTCACTCTCAAAGTCCAAGGTAATGTAGGACATGCATTGTTTACCTATGGAGGTCAAAAGGTATCTGAATTAGACCTATGGCATAAGAGGCTAGGTCATTTCAATGAGAGAGCTATAAAGGAGATGTCAAAGAATCAGGTGGTGCTTGGATTGCCAAATATTGAAGGGCAACATATGGTGTACAAGTGTGAAGCTTGTCAATTAGGTAAAGCACATAAAAGTTCTTATAACAAATCAGGGTACAAGTATTCAAATATGCTTGAATTGGTTCATACAGATGTATGGGGTCCCTCAAGGGACTATAGCATAAATGGATCCAGATATTATGTGTTGTTTGTTGATGATGCAACCAGGTGGATTACTTTGTATGTAATCAAGGACAAATCAGAAGTCTTCAAGACATTCAAACACTTTCATGCTTATGCAGAAAGGATCACAGGACAAAAGCTAAAGAGGTTAAGATCAGATGGAGGGGGAGAGTATTTCTCAAAAGAGTTTGATGATTATTTGTGGAATGCAGGTATCAAAAGAGAAGTAACTTGCAGGTACTCCCCTCAACAAAATGGAGTAGCAGAAAGGAGGAATAGGACTCTTGTAGAGTTTGCAAGAGCTATGATGAAGGAAAAGAATTGTCCAAATTACTTATGGGCAGAGGCCATTAACACTGCAACATACCTTGTGAATAGGTTGCCTTGCAAAGCTTTGGATGGAGGAACCCCTTATGAAGCATGGTGGGGTAAGAAACCTAGTCTTGATCATTGTAAAGTATTTGGATGTATTGCATATGCTTATGTTCCTTCACAATTGAGACATAAGCTAGAACCAAAAGCAGAGAAGTATGTGTTTATTGGATATGATGATAGACAAATGGGTTACAGGTTGTGGAGTCCATCCACAAAGCAATTTCTTGTTACTAAAGATGTGACATTTGATGAGCAAAACACATGGTATACAGGATCACCAAATGAGTATGCAGGTGTTGAAGAAATTCAAAGGAAAGGAAAGGCAAAGGTAAAGGTATGTGAAGAAATTGTTGATGAAGTTGACTCTAGATGTAGAGTGCAGGATCATGTGGAAGAAGGGCCAAGATTTGATCCAGAATCAAATGAGGCTGAAACTTCAAGAAGTGCAGAAATCAGAAGATCTACAAGGGAAAGGAAAGAGCCTATAAGGTATAGCTATGATACATCTTTCTTAACAACAAGAGATTATGCTTACATTGTGAAAACAGAAGAAGACCCAATTACTTTTGAAGAAGCCAAAGGTAAACAGAATTGGGAGAAGGCAATGCAAGAAGAGTATGATGCTCTACTTGAGAATGAAACTTGGGAGTTAGTACCAAGACCAAAGAATCAGAAGGTCATTGGATGCAAGTGGGTATACAAAACAAAGAGGTTTGCAGATGGTAAGGTGTCTAGATATAAGGCTAGACTTGTGGTCAAAGGTTATGCCCAAACTTATGGGGTAGATTATGATGAAACCTTTAGTCCTGTTGCTAAGATGTCTACAATTAGGACATTGATTGCTATTGCTGCTTGCAAAGGATGGAAATTATCACAATTGGATGTGAAGAATGCATTTCTTAATGGTTACATTGCAGATGAAGTATATATGGAGCAACCAGAAGGCTTCATGGAGTCAATTGGATTAGATTATGTGTGTAAGCTCAAGAGAGCTTTATATGGGTTGAAGCAAGCCCCAAGAGCTTGGAATTACAGATTAGTCAAGTTCTTGAATGAATGTGGATTTCAAGCATCAAAGGCAGATAGTAGCTTGCTAGTGAAGGCAAGTGAGAATGGATATATTTACATGTGCATTTATGTTGATGATATTATTGTTACAGGAACAGATGCTCAAGGAATCAATGAACTCAAAAAGCAAATAGAGAAGGAGTTTAAGATAAGTGACTTGGGAAACTTATCTTATTTTCTAGGAATGCAGATTGTGTATACTCAACATGGAGTATATGTTTCACAAGAGAGATACTTGAAGAATCTTTTGGTCAAGTTTAACATGGAAGATTGCAAGACCTCAACCACTCCATTGGAGGTAAATCATAAATTAAGCAGGTATGGAGGTGAAGAGTTCTATGACATGAAGAAATATCAGAGTTTGGTAGGTAGTCTAATCTATGCTACCTTGACAAGGCCAGACCTATCATATGCAGTAGGTGTGTTGTCACAATTTATGCATTGTCCAAAGAAGACTCATTGGATTGCAGCCCAAAGGGTACTCAGATATATCAAAGGAACCCTAAGTGAAGGTTTGTACTATGGTTTCACTTCTGACACAAGAATCAAAGTGTTTAGTGATGCAGATTGGGCAGGTGACTCAGATGATAGAAGGTCTACTCATGGATATCTATGTTATGTTGGAGACAAGTTAGTGTCTTGGTGTTCAAAGAAGCAACACACAGTTGCTTTATCATCCACAGAGGCTGAGTATAAGGGAATGGTAGAAGCTGCAAAAGAAGTCATATGGTTAAAGACCTTGATGAAAAGTTTTGAGATTGATCATAGTACTCCAATAATTTTTGGAGACAATATGAGTTCTTTGTATTTGGCAGCTAACCCTGTATTTCATGCCAGGACTAAGCATATAGAGATTCAGTATCATTTCTTGAGGGAAAAGGTACTTGATAAAGAGATTGAAGTGATGTACACTCCAACAAAAGAACAAGTGGCAGATATGATGACAAAGAGCTTGGATGGACCTAAGCTACAGAGATTTAAGGAGATGGCAGGAGTGAAGAAGAATGGAATAATCACAATTAGTGATTGAGGGGGAGCTGTTGGAGCAAACCAATCACAAATTGGTGATTATACAGATCTTGGAGAATGCTTATGATCAGAATGAAGCAAAGGAAGACATTTGTAAAATGAAGAAGAAGTCAGAATGTTGTCTTGTATACATATGTACATTAGCATAGTCATAGATGACTTAGAACTTTTGTTCAGTAAGAATTATGTACAAATTATCTATAAATACCTTGAGAAAAGTCGGGGCATGGAATGGAGAGCACATGAGAGCAAATGTGACATTAGATAGAAGTCAAGAGATAGAGGAAAGTGAGTTAGTGTAAGCTCTCATCACTCAGTTGTAAGTTTCTGAGTTAATGAAGAAATATTGCGCCCGATCTTTTCGTGTCTGCTCCTTCTGTGTGTGATCATTTGTGAAATCCTTTTGAGGATATCTAAGTTGTTAGTTGATGAGCCTGTGACCTGAATTTCAGAGTCCAATTGTGAACAGGCTAGGAGAATTATGAGTAGGAACATTCATATGTGTCGAATGTCTACAGTTCTCTGAAACAGGCGCAAAATTCGTGTTTAATCTTTTGGTCAGTGCTCACTCCATAGTTTAAAGTTTTGTGCAAGCAAGCACTTAATCTTTAAGTTGGAAGGTAATCTACTCGTGGCTAAAAGCATTTGGCAAAACGGGTTAGATACTGTGAGAATCAAAGTTAAGAAGTTAGGGGTGTCTGAATCGACTTCTCAGAAGTACAGTTTCTGACATAGGTAACTTGAGAAGTTGATTTCTCAAGCTACACTTAATCTTTTGGAGTAATTCAACTTGGAATAGTTGCGCAATCTCTAAGAGATGATTCATACAAAGTTTCATGAAAAACTTTACACATTTGATAAGTCAATGTAAGGAAATAGTGCAGCAGACTTTTCTGTGTATCACCTTCTTCACAGATTTGTTCATCTTTTGATAATTAGAAGTTGATCCTCTAAATGTGTGAAAGGTTTTGACTTATTCTTGGTATAGAGGTGCTCTAATCACAAGGATAAGTTGTTCTTTTGGAGATTAACATTCTCCATCAATCATGTGGCTATGTGTGAAGTTTCAGGTATCAGTGCTCAAAGGATAATTGATCGACGTCCTTTTATAACCTTAGACAAAGAAAGGGTGCAAAGACTGTAAGAGCCTTGATTGACTCAGGTGCAGCCACTAGTGCTGTTAAATTGTCTTACTGTCAAGAGTTGAAATTAACTGTCAATCCTATAGAAGCATATCTCATAGGATTGGGAGGTGTGGAAACCCCTTGCATGGGCGAGGTGGATCTTCCCATCTCCATTCAAAACAAAGTAATGATAGTCAAAGTATTAGTGTGTCAAGATGAGGGCCTCACTGAGCCTCTTGTCTTGGGTCAGGACTAGATCTATGATCATGCAGTCAACCTAAACCTAAGAAGCGGACTTCTTCAGGTATGGGTAAATCATAGCCGAATTACAGTTGAATTGGAAAAGGAGGCACTCAAGGAACTAGGTAAAGCACAAACTCCTGGTCCTTCCAGGGGTGCACATGAAGTTGACAATGCTATTCTTGTCCAAAAATGTATGATGCAGAAAGAGGATTGTCTCAACAACAGAGTCAAGGATAAGACGGTACTCCCTTCTTTTCCAAACGCCAGAAGGATGCAGCAGCCAACGGCAGATCAAATACAGAAGAAGCAGAACACTACCTATACTGGAGGCCAAAAAAAGGAGCAAAGCAGACTGTTTCAGCCGATGAAACAAGTATGGAGGCGAAAAGGCGAACACCCTGTTCCGACCAGGCCAACACCACGGCCAAAACCTCTTATTAGTAATCAACAGCACGATACTAATAAGAAGCCTTTCATAAGTTCTTCTGCGAAAGTGAAGTCTATTTGGGTACCCAAGAAGTCAATGAAGGCCAGCCCACAATCACGACAAATCTGGGTGCCTAAGGCTTGCTTGCGGGCTCAAATAGCTACACCAAGGCCAAACCCTGTACAACATGTTTCACTCACGCGAACATTTGAGGCCCAGTCTTACACATCACGCACTAACACGTATTCTTCCATGAACACAAGTAGAATCACTTGTAAATGGGTTCCTAAAAAGCCCCATTTTTCAAGTAAATACCCTATCACACCCCCCAGAGCCTCCACAAAGTCAAAATCAAAACCTATCCATTGCATTTGGCAACCTAAAACTTGTAATAAACCCCCAGACCCCAGTTGTAAATCCATGCCCACCTACTAACTACGTCACTCTCACACCACATCATTCCACTTAGCTCCTAGACCTAACCAATCCCTAACTACACACACAAGCACCGAGCACTTACTAACCCACTAATCTCTCCCGAACCTCATGTTAATGTTGTAATGGGGACAAAAACGGTTCTATCTTGTCCTTTACAATGTTAACACATGTTTCTATATTCTCACAGAATCAGGAGGCAAGAAGTAACATGGCAGATACAGCAGGAACTAGCTCCCAGGCAGGCACCAGCACCCAAGTCGTGGATATTGAAAGTCTTCCCGTTGAGGAGGAATTGAAGGAACGCCCTGTAGCATTGAGAGCATTACACGCCATACCGGTTCAGAACCCTCCACAAGGGCACACTATGCCAGTCAGTAAAAACTCTCATTGGTTCAGTGATGTGGCATGACCCCTAGGTGAAGGCACTTATATGTGGGAGGCCGAGATAGAATTCAATGGGTGCTGGGGCAAGTATCACTTTTCACTAGGGAATCTGAGAGACTGCAGAATAATGAAGGACTGAAACCTATATGGAAGAAGGCAAGACTCTATGAGTACTTCAAATTCCAATTGCCAAAGCCGGATTTTCTAAGATGCTCTTATTTGATTAGCACCCTTACTCCGAGCAAAGACAAAAAGGGATACAGCTCCTTTGTCCTCCCATCTCTCACAAGGGGCAATGAGCTCAAGCGTTTCAGATTAACTATCAACTTGGTAAGGGAAGCTCTAGACATGAAAGGTATGCATATTCCTACGGAGAAAGAGACTATGGTCCCCGACAATATGAAGAACAGGAATCTGACAAAGTTAAAAGACATGGTGGCAATGACGCCTACAATCGCCATTCATTTGCGAATGGTCATGCAACACTTTGCATTTCCTACCCAAGAGAGGTTCACAATGCCACCTAAAAAGATATGGTTTAGTTTATACTTGGCTGATGCCTTTGATTTGACAATCAACATGCCCCACTGGATTATCGACCAAATCCACTTGGCTCATCAAAGGTGGTATAAAAAACAAAAGTCTGTACTGTACGGATGCTGTGCTCTGACCAGGATTGTGTACAGATGTCTTGCGTATGATGTACCAGTGCAAAGGGCACTCATTTGGACCAGGGTACAAGAGTTTCAGCGCCGATTATCCTCCGCAGGACCACCATCCAAGAAAATGAGAGGCGCCGTTCAGATGCCCTGCGCACAACCCCGCGGTGCGACATTGACACCAGAGACAACTCCACGATTTCCAAGGCGGGTACAACCCTTCACTATTAGATTACCAAGACACAGCACTGATGGACCAAATCTAGTGTTTCCACCTGTACCAACCGACCTAGAGTTCCCTCACGGATTCACTTTAGAAGACCTAACTGATGAGGAGGTAGCCAGAATCATAGAGGCTGTTAACGCGAAAGTCGAGGCAGAGCAAGCTAGTGGACAACAAACTGCTACAGACCAACCCCATCCCAGACAACCAGAGGTCGTCGATGTGGAGGGTGAAGAAGAAGGAGGACAAGAGGAGGAACATGATGGACAATCCGAGGAAGAAGAGCAGGAATATGATCAGGAAGCTCTGCAGGTACTTGAAGGGGCCCCAGCTTATACGAAAGCATTGAAAAAGCTCTATGACACCATGAACAGAGTTCAAGAGCAACATAGATTGTCCCTAGCAGCAGGCAAGGCCCTTATGAATCAGATCCTTGAGGAGGAAGGCGTTGACGAGCAATATCGTGCCACTCTTGACATGATATCTGAGGCATTAGGCGTCCCTGAAACGGTGCATACCGCCCTTGCACAAGCACGAAGAACGGAACGAAGATATGGCAGACGCCCCCCTCGAGCAGGAAAGCAGATGAATGTATTAGTATCAGAACCACAAGGCACATCCACAACCACGGGCACCGCACACACTGTCCACGATACTTAGGAAACCCATGTATCAAGTGCACCTCCGTCACCCCCGTTGCCACCCCTGCCTCCATCTCCACCACATTCATCTCTCACAACCAGTGTAACCACTACTGTCACCGCCTCCGAGTCCACTACCCATACCGAAGCATAGACCTTCACTCAACCCACACACCCTATCTCCACTTCGTTTGTCCATACGACCACTGAAACAGTAGTTCTAACTGCTGCCACAGAAGATCTCAACCCCCCGATCACACTTCCGGGCAGTTCGTATTCACAATTGCACACACCACTGTACACTTTCACCACTATCACCGCACCCACAATTCCACTATTCACAATCACTCCCACTACTGCATCCACCGTTGATCTTATGGACATCTCACCCACCTCCGCGCCTCTCCCTCCCCCCATGCATCCACCATCTCCCATTCCCCCACCTCCCACTTCACCATTTTCCAGCACCACATCCACACTTCCATTCCCCTTCCCCTTTCCCTTCCCCTCTGCATTCAACACCCTACCAGCATCCACCCCTATCAATAATGTATTTAATAATATGTATCAGTGTATGTCGCAACTACAACAGCACTACCAACATCTTGATAACCAACACACACGACTCTTTCGAAGCCATGAGGAACTTCAAGTCCGATTCATTGATCTTGAAAGGGAAAAGCGGCTACTACAACAACAACCTGCCACTTTACAGGAACAACATGAACAATTAGTAGCCAATCCACCCCAGTCAGATGTAGAGGAAAGACAACATATGGATGAATTTCTACACTCCCAGATAACGGAGAATCTCAAACTTAGACGCAACCTGGCCCTCCTACGAAAACACATGTCTACAGCTCTCGAAGAGAATAAACGGCTGCAAAAACAGAATGAAGAGAACTTGGAAGCAGCCATGGAAGGCTCCCCGCAGGAAATCGACCCAGAAAAATTCAAGGCCATTCCCTCAGAGAATATGAAAACTGTGTTAGAAACCCATGCCAACCTCCTGGAGGCCCATGCAGCGCTAGAACGAGAAAGGGATGATCTAGTTAAGCAACTGGAAACTCAGCAGGAGTCACCAACCAAAGCCACAGCCACAGATGACACATCCGAAGAAGTCACAAAACTCAGAGCAGAACTCGAAGAATTACGCAGCAAAGTCATGCAATACGAACGTCAGCCCTCTCCCCTTGTCGAGCCCGAGCCTGAAGATCTAGTGCCACTCGAGATAGAGGAAACTTTCGAAGACCCGTACGTTCCCATGCCTACACCAGGGGGCAAGCAAACAGACGAGGGCATGGACACCATTGAAATAGAGGCTCCTGAATGGATGCAGAGGTTAGAGAAAGTGGCCACAACCCATGATGATAGAGTGGCAGTTCAGATAGCATCTATGTCACGCTTGGAAGAAGTAGTCATAAAATCGGATTACTTTAGGAATCTCTCCCATCATAGGTGGATCGGCACATCCGACGATTTGTATGTTCCTTTCTGTGTCCTAATGGCGGATTACAATGCGGAAATCAAGAGCCACACATCAAAAGAACCAACCTCGGCTACACAGTTTGCACCGGAAGACATCCCAGCGAGTGCCAAGCAGGGCAATATTCATCAACCGATGTGGAGGATTCGTCTATTGGAAACCTACCCAGAAATGGTCAGAACATGGAATAACATGCCCTTGTACATCAAATACAACCCATGCTACTGCCCTGTGTTTCGAAGAAGGTCATGGCCGGAATACACAAAAACGGTGCTGACAAACAAAGGATGTGAGAAATGGCTCAATTATGTTTACTTAGCACCACCCAAAGGCCAACCTACCATAGGCTACATGATCTCGACGATTCGGCATTGGGGGGTCAGGTTTAAAAATGTGCCTGACGTCATGGCCCAAATGTGCTTGAAAATTTTTGAGCTCATGTTGGTCACATTCAGGACTTTCAAAAATGTCAAGGAACCTCATCTGTCAGCCCTTGGATTTAATGAAGGAAATCAGGACCTCGTCTACGACATGAGTGCAACACCATCTATTAATGTTGTATATGCATGGCACGCGCGCATCAAGTATCTACCAGCCTGCTTCAAACAGACGTTTGAAGAAATGTTCGTCACGGGATTCTGGGAATATCATTCAGAGATATTCATTCCCAGACCATCACATTTATTGCAGTTGTTTGCAGTGGAACAAGCTCTTCATTCAGAAAAGTTACGTATACCACATCCAGAGGTTCCCGGGCCGGTAGATTGGGATGCTTTACTCACGGACTTGGCCAAAGGGTTGCGGATTGCAGAACATCACTTAGCACAAGACGTTGTTGAGTACTACATCCAGCGACCCACCCAACAAGGGTCTGTCAGGGACGACAGACGCGAGAGAGGGGGGGGTGTTGGAACTAAAGGACTCACTAGGCAAGGAAGCTTAAGAAGGGAGTCAGAGAGAAGAGAAAGTACAAGCAGACAGAGCAGTCAACAACGACCTGGCAAGTAGGCCAATATTTTTTCAAGACACTAACGCATATAAGAGAGGTGGACACACAAGGAGAAGGAGCAAGTAGGGAGCTCCAGGAAATGTATGTCAAAATGTTAGAAGAAATCCCTACAACAATAGTGATTTTCATCACTAAAAACCATTGTAAATACCATTTCATATTTTTGTAGCTCCATTTTGTGCAAGCCAAGGAGTCCTTGAGCTTGAGGAGCTTTAGAAGTACCTACCTGTCAGTTTTCACATTTTTTAGACTTCGTTTGAACCTCCAAATAGGGTAGAGAACCTAATTTTTAACTAGGCCGGACACTAGGTCTGGACAAGGCCAAAACCTAGTAAAAAACTATAAAAAGAGCTAGAGAGCTCATTTTTGGGCTAGCTTGTAATTGAAATGAACTTGTAAGAACTTTTTGAAAGGAATCTAAGAACTCCATTGCTTCTCACTCTTTGTCTTGCCGTGTGTGCGCGTGTGTGCATGTGTGTGCATGTTTGTGTGCTTCTCACTCACGCACTTGTGCCTCCACTTGCTCGAGGTCTTCATACCATCCTCACGTCTTCCCGGATTGACATTAAAGGAGGTGCTACTCATCACTGAGCTACAATCGTCGATCGGCATGGGTCCAGGGAAACCTTGAAATTCTGGTGGTTGTGCCGTCGGATGTGGTTCCGTGAGTAGTTCTCCAATATTGGCCATGAGTACACTAGGGCCAGCTTCAGATGGTCCTTCTGCCTGCATGATGAATGATGCGGGTGTGTAGAAGATCTGCTACAAAAGATTAACACATTAGTATGGAAATTAATCATGATCCCATCAAAGTGAGATCGCAATCCCTTTCCATAACCGATGTGTAACCCGTGTAGCCGAGTGTTGTGATATGGTTCATGGAATGATTTCTTGCAAACTAATGCAGGTCTCTAGACACCTATATGCTTCAGATGATGCGTACATTTATTGATGAGGTGTTATTACAGGTGATGTTGGGTTATAGTGTGTGGATTTGTACAAGGTTCAGTCGTGAATGAGTTATTACAAGGTTGTAGATTAGTCAGGGTGGGAGTTATGTTAGATAATGGGTTTTGAGGAGACAACTGGATACGTTTTGGTATGGAGGGGTGAAAAGGTTTCTAAGGGGTATCTATTACATGGCTTGAGGGTTGAGCTAATATACACTGCGTTGGTACCCAAATTTGCGTTGGTGTGGGTCGATTTGTAAGGTATTTCTTGGCGATCCAAATCTGTCGAATGTTCGTACTCGTAGAAGAAGGTCGAGAAGATGTTGAATATTGACTCTGCTTCTACCTTGACTTCTTCGTATCCTTGTCTGCATCGTTGAAAACTATTGGATTTTTCTGTCCTTTCGGCACCCATATTTGTCTCGTGCCGCTTGCTTTGTGATACTGATATTGCTTTCCTCTTTGTGTCGTCTGATATTGTCGTTGGTCTGGGTTCCTCTATTGTGATTGACTCCTTTGTGGTTGAGGTCGAGAGGTCGGATGGACACTCTGCTTTGGAAAAGAAGGGAGGTCCAATACTTGCGAAACCTGCCCATTAGGAAGTGAGGCATTCTGTACCACAGATCTAGGCCAGTCCACAATAAGTGTGGAAGGATGGGCACTACAGGGTGTTTTGCTCATGTGGTTGCTGATGCAGTCCAGCTGACCTACAATCGTCCCCATTTGTCCACTAATGTAACCCACATGACCGTTGATTGTGTCCATTTGACCAAGCGGTTGGGTGGTTGCCCCTTCTAGTTTGTAGGAAGCCCAAGGGAAAATCTCCTGACGTCCTTCTGATTGACAATTGTCCATCGCCAAGCCCGCGTGGGTTGGTGTAGACGTAACGTGACTCATCTGACCAAAGATCTTCCGGTCTTCCTTCGCATGCTGTTCATATGGTCTAGGGTTACATACCTCAGGCGGAATGCCATTAGGGAAGTCAAGTGGTATCACTCGCTTTTGATCTAAGGTTCCAATCTATAAGGAGCCTTTTCTAAGATTTAGGTCCACTCAGTGATCGTATAGCCAATCTTGGCCAAGGATTCGGGGTTCTATCAGGTTGTCGTCATGGCACACTAGTAGCTTCGCTGTCATGGTCACATCATGTATGAGGATAGGAAGGTCCACCTCACCCATGCAAGGGGTTTCAAAATGCCTCCTAGCCCTATGAGGTATGCCTCAATTGGCCGCATTTCTATTCTTGAGTCCTTATAGTGGGACCATCTAATCGCACTAGTTGCAACACCTGAGTCAATTAAAGCCCTGAGCTCTTGGCAAGGGTTGTCGTGCTCTAGCCTGACTGTAATGAATGGTCTCCGATCCACTATGCTAGGATGAGTGGTTGACTTTACTTGACACATGGCCATGGGGTATCTGGGTGTTGTTTCCAGAGGGTTATAATGTTCTCTCCCTAGTCCTTGTCTTCTTAACTTCATGCGCTTTATGCGTTCTATAGCTTCTGCCTGAGCTTCAGCATGTATTCTATTTTCTTCCTCCTTACGCTTCTTTGCCAATGTGAGTCGTCTAAGCGTATCCTCAGTAAGAGGTTCTTGGTATAGCTTGAATCTACAGCCACTAATGTAATTAGGCATTATATCTCCGTCTAAGGTGGCTAATTGTACTGCTCCACTTGTCGAGAGTCTATTAATGATCATAGGTCCATAACCTCGCTTTTCTAACTTCCATGCGTGTTGTTTCAGTGTATATACTAGAACTAAATCTCCTTCTTTTAAGCCTTTATCTTTCACATGTGCATCGAAATATGTTTTCAGTCGCTTCTTTGTTGCGTATATTCCTACTGCTGCTTTCAACCTAGTTTCTCCTAATCGTTCCAAATCCATTATTCTTGTTGATAATTCATGGCCGGTCCACTGATGTTCTTGTGCAACCTTAAGGGTCGGTATCAAGAATTCCAAACGAATCCCAACATTCTGACCAAAAACCATATGAAAGGGAGTTGCATTGAGTACGGTCTTGTAGGCCACTCTATGCCCAAACAACGTGGTGTAACTGTTTCGTCAGTACATTACAAAGGGTCTTGTTAGTACTTTCATCCTGACCATTGGCCTGAGGATGATATGGTGCGGATTTCTTGTGAATCACCATAAAATCCTGTAACAAATATTCAATGACTTGGTTTAGAAAGTGAGTTCCTCAATCGCTCACTAACTCTATAGGCAATCCATATCTTGTAAAGACATTTTCAAATAAGAATTTTGCAGTCGTGTGTGCATCATTCTTTTTCCTGGCTTTTGCCTCTACCCATTTGGTAAGATAATACATCGCAACAATAATGTATTCAGCATGTGTACCTTTTGCAGGGGGGTTAATGGGTCCTACAAACTCTATACCCCACTTAGAAAATGCACGTCCTCCCATCATGGGTTTCAATGGCATTTCATCTCTGCGAGTTGGAAATTGAGTTCTTTGGCACACATCACATCTCTTAACATAGGTATGGGCATCCATGTGAAGAGTGGGCCACCATAACCCTGCAAAGAGGATGGCTTTGATTATCCTATCGGGTCCAAAATGACCTCCTGCAACACCTTGGTGTGCAGTCTCTAGTATGCTCAGATAATCACTTTCATGAACACATTGTCTTAGGTATCCATCTCGTTCTCTTTTGTATAGATTGTCGCCAATAAGTGAATAGCCTTGAGCTTCCTGCTCTAGACTTCGTTGCCGTGCTAAAGTCATTCCTTGAGGGAATTTTTTTGTCCTCAAGTACATCACTAATGGTTCACTCCATTCTGGTGTGAGAGACATGATATAATGTAGCATGTTCTACAGGTGGTCTTTCACAACAAACATGGCAATCTTTACACAACTTGTAGACATATGCTTCCATTGTAGGCCAATATACTCCTAGTCTATGCAGAGTCTGCAAAGTATGATGTTTCGAGTGATGTTGCTTTAATGCACCTATGTGTGCTAATTGCAACCAATTTGCATGTTCTGATTCATCCACACAACAAGCAATAATTTTTTGATTATCTTGTTTATATATACTTCCTGCTATGATTTGATATCGCTGAGACTTGGTAATCTCTCCTTCCTTGATCCTTATCCTAGGATTCTTGGGTCCGTATGTGAGAATAGGGACTATCGGCTTAGCCCATTTTGGTGCTATCTCAAGGTTAAACAAATACGCATCCGGTAATTCATCTGCTATTCCTTGAGGAGCTTCTTCTATGGTTAATCTTGAAAGATGGTCAGCTCTAAGATGTGTCTTTCCTTTCATGACTACTACTTCAAAATCATACTCCATGAGTAATAGAAACCAACGTATCAATCTTCTCGTGTTACATGGTTTATTGACTAAGTACAGTAATGCTTGATGATCTGTAAAGAACTTGAACTTGTTTGCCAATAAATAATGTCTGAATTTCTTTACTGCGTAGATCATTCCTAATCCTTCTCGTTCCGTAGTGGTGTAATTTCTTTCTGTAGCATTCAACTGTCTGCTTGCGTAAGCTATGGGGAGATCTATATTTCCTTCATTTGTCGGTTGTGTTAACACACATCCTATGGCATACTTGGATGCATCCACATGTACATGGAATGGCTTACTCCAATTCGGGTTTGTCAATATAGGTGCTGAGCACAAATGTCTTTTAAGTTCATTGAATGAATTCTCACATTGGTCTATCCATTCAAAATTAGTCAAAAGAGAATATAAAGGCTTGGCTATGATTGCATACATGTGTATGAATCGTCTGTAATAACCACAATGACCCATAAATGCCTGTACTTCTTTTACATTATTTGGTCTAGGTAGTTCTGCAATCACTTTTACCTTTTCTTCATCTGTCGAAATTCCATTCTTTGACATAATGTGTCCTAGAATTTTGCCTTGTCTGACCATGAAAACGCACTTTTCTGGGTTCAAACAAACCTGATATTCTCGACATTTGTCAAATACTTGTCTTAGTTCTAGGATATGCGTCTGGCTGACATTCGATTTTGCACATATGTCATCAACATAAACTTCCAAATTCTTGCGTAAGAATTCGTTAAAAACGTGACACATGAGTCGTTGGAAAGTGGCGAGTGCATTTGTTAAGCCAAATGGCATCACACGAAACGCAAAAATGCCCCATTCTGTGGCAAAAGCCATCTTGTGTTGATCTTTTGGAGCAATGGCTACTTGATTATAGCCTGAGAATCCATCAAGAAAGCTGTAAACTTCCTTGCCCGCAACTCTTTCCAATAAATGTTCTGTGATAGGAAGAGGATAACTGTCTCTAATAGTGGTGGCATTAACTTTTTTAAGGTTAATACACACACGCAATTTTCCATTCTTCTTGGGCACAACCACAATGGGGGATACCCATTCGGTATGCTCAATTTCATAAATAAATCCTGCTTCTATCAAACGATCTATTTCTTCTTTAATCTTTGCAACGTAGTTATCATTATACGTGTATGGTTTTTGTTTCGTAGGTTTTGCATCTAGAGTCATAGGGATTCTATGAGAACATATATCCGGATCTACTCCTTTCAAATCTTTGTAACTCCAAGCAAACACATCTCTATATTCACGCAATAGGGCAACTAATTCTTCTTCTTCTTCAGTCGTCAAGTCATGCCCTATGTATGTACATTTTTCTTCTTCTCCTTCTATGGCAACTATGATTTTTTTGGTTTTCTCTCAATTATCATATACCTCTCCAACTTCAGCTTTTCTGTTAGGCATTCGTACCATGATTCGTCTATCTTCTATTTCATATTTATTGAAGTTCTCATGAACCTCAAACAAAGATTCTTCTTCTTCTGACATTGTTTCTTTCTTCTTTCTTTTCTTTCCTTCACTTTTAGCGGTCACTTGTGTGGTTAATCTCACCTCATTCATAATTTCTTCGTGTCTCTGAGGGTAAGTTTCTACTTCGTAGAAGTATTCTTCTTTTGATGCAAAGGGTGGGTCCATAATAATTGACTCTAAGTCAAAATCACTTGCATCCTCAAATGCATCAGTGCTCGGTTCGCATTCTTCTATAATTGAATCACACATGATTGGCTCTATTGTGGAAACAGAAATGTCATAGCCATCCTCGTCACAGTGGGGTGTCCATGTTCTTCATTGATGGCTACATCCATGGTTGCTAGGATTTCTGCCCAACCATGGGGTTCGAATTCTTCGTCTGGGAGTACTATAGGTGCGTAAGCTAGGTCTTGAAGGGTTCGTGGATGTTGTTCTGAACCTAAGGTCTTGGCTTCTAACCGTTCTTCCTCTTGTTTTGCTACTTTACACATCCATAAATGAGTATCCTCATGCAACCATGAGGGGTCTGATTCTAATGAGTGTACTGACTCCGTTTCCTCTTGTGTCTTATGGATGGTATTCCATTGTACTGGGGGTACATCTCGATGTGAATAGTTTTTAAGATTGACTTTAGGAGTCACTGCTAAATGTTGCAAGTACAAAGAATTAGTTCCCCAATCTTGTACGATTTGCAACTGACGCATGAATGGTCGTCCTAAAATCATCTCATATGTATGATTTTTCGCAAAATCACAAATGACAAAAGTATGTTCAAACTCCACACCACAAGTGGTGAGAGATATGCCTTCTAGTAAGCCTAATGGTTTTTCTATGTGTCCGTCAGCCATTTGTAGCTTCATCCTGGTAGGTCTCAGTGTTGGCTTACCCCAATGTTTCCATAAAGCAGTGGTAGCAATGGCCACTCCGGCTCCTAAATCTAAGATGGCTTTCGTGGTGTAGCCCTGATGCGTTATTGGAAGATAAGTGTTACCTTCCTCTCCTTCACTTACATCTCCGATCTTTTCTACCGGTATCTCTGGTACCTTCTTGTGTGTTCCTATCTGTGAGGGAGTAGTAGCAAGCTCAGGGAATTGATTTGCTACCTGTTTCCATAGTTCTGGTTTAACCTTCAACAACTCCTCTAGAGTGAGATTACATTGTACTTTGGTATTCTTGATCACTTCCGTGTTTCTAGGGATCATTGATTCTTCACTCCTCACTATTATCATGGGTGCTCTCATGCTAATAGACTTAGCTTCTCAAGGTCCTGTGAACTGAGGTAATTCTTGTAAAGAATTAGATTCAAAACCTGTGTGTTCACTCAGTTGCTCTTCCTCTACATCATCGTAAATAGAGAGGATGTCTTGGGGAAATTGCTCCTGCAAGTCATCTATCTCTTGAATAGGAGGATGGGTTCCTTGTTCTTTTCTCCACTTATCTTCTTGTATTTCTCTCAGAAATTCATGTGAATATCTATGTATGGAAGACAAATTGTCTTCACTTTCTGTGTTGGTACTTGAGACAGGGACTATGCATTCCTTTCCCGTGTCTCTGAGGTGATAGGGTTCCTATGTTGATCTTTTTTCTCTTTGCTATCAATCAAGTATTCTAGCCTCTCCATCAGTCCTTGAAAGTGCAATTCTGGTTTTGCCATGTTATTCCAATTAAGATATCTAGAGGCTTTGAACATTGCTTGTGCTAGTTCTACCATTTTCATACAAAGTTTAGTTCTCTCAATTTCTAAATCTGCTCGTGGGTAGTTCTTACTCATTTCAGCTATTTGGGGTCCTTCTTTTATTCTGGCTTGATACACACGAAACATCATGTCTAAGTTTTCCGGTATGGGTTCCGCTAAACCTGATCCTGATTTTTGCGCTAGGTTCTCTTGATTCGATTCCTGTGAAGTCAATTCTAATTCTGTTATCCTCTTACTCCACTTTCTCTTACTCCAATTCTGTTATCCTCTTACTCCACTTTCTCTTAATCCTTTCTCTGGAATCTTTCCAAGATTTCGTCTTCTTACTACTAGATTCTCCAACTTCACTAGTTCCGGCTATTTTCTCCTGATTAAGCTGTTGATTTTGTAAGAGGGCCTAGGCTCTTGTTATAGCTTGGATAGGCACGTATGTGGGGTTAGATCCATCTGCGTTGTGCACAATACCTATCACGTTGATCGGTGTCACATTTGAAGCATTAGCAGGGTTCTTAGGACACTCTTTGATGAAATGTTCTTTACCACAATTGGCACAAAAGCCTTGTATGTTATAATATTGTGACTGTCCGGCTATCGGAGGATGTGGACAATCTTTTATGAAATGATCTCCTTGGCATCTAAAGCATGGTCCTCTAGGGCCCTGTGGTCTTTGTTGTCTTAATTGGGGCTGCGGATTTGGGTTTGTGTACATCACATGAGCGTATTCAAGCTCCCAACTAGGTTTCAATGGTGGACTATCGTACTGATATGTCTCCACATGTTCTCATGACTCTGTGTAATACGCAGGTGGACTATCTACATGAGTAGAGTCAAAACTGTTTGAGTTAGGGTCACTTTCTGTGATCAAAGGTGAAGAAGGCACTAAAGCCCTACTTAGGTTCTCTTCTCTAGCAGCATATTTAACTAAGATGACATTAGCTGGTGGGGGTGGCTGCTGTGCTAAAACAGGTTGAGGTCTCTGTTGATCCTGATAAGGGTAGTTTTGTGGAGGCCTATAGTAATGAGGCTGAGTATTGTATTGGCCTTGATACCTACCTGGTTGTGCATATGCTTGCGGGTAGTTCTGTCTCACCGTTTGTTTGTTGTATGGGCAGTCGTGAGCCGTATGATTCGTGTATCTTCTCTCAATTGTACAATACTGGCCACTAGGGTTGGCTTGTGTTTGTGTTGCATTGGGACACACATTCACCATATGATCATCACCACAGGTGTAACAACGCTTGTTTGTTGTTAACCTTGGCATCTGTTTACTAGAAACTCCTAGTTTCTGGGCCACTTTTTCTGCTAGGTCCTCTATCGAGTTGGACAATTTCGTGGATGCTAGAGATGAACAATCTGAGTCCTTATAGATCTTTGAGAGTTCCAACTCATTTCCTAAGTTGTCCTCAATGTCTATACAAATTCTTACACACTGCTCTAGCGTTCTCAGTTCCTTCAAGTATACATAGGAGCGTAGTTTAGAGCTCAAGAGGCCATCTAGAAACAATGACACTTGCTTGGCCTGTGAGGGTAACTCTTGCATCGGACATCTCTCCGCATATTGTCTAAACCTACGTCATGCAAGTCTAACTGTTTCTTGAGGGGTCTGTTTGAAACTATGAATCAACGAAGACGTGTCATGTCTGATCCCACTTTTAGAGAATTCGGTGATGAATGACTCTAAAAAGTGATGGATGTCTCTAAATTGCCTTTGTTGCAATGGTTGGAACCAAGTTAAAGCTGTATTCTTTAACGTTAGTCCAAATGCATTATATTGCGTGAACATGTCTTCTACTTGTTCTGCCCGTAGCACTTGCTTAAATTCTACCACATGATCATAGGGATCTCCTGTCCCATCAAAATAGTTTTTCATGGATTTTACTAACTGAGTGAGTCGCAGTATTCTTGCGTGTTCACGTGGTCTAGGTAGAGGAAAATCATCTCTACCACTTGGTATTCTTTGTCTTTCCACTCTATCGGTGTCTATGGTGGTTCTATCTCTCCCTATGGGATGATTGAAACTTACTTCAGGTCTTTCTTTGTTCTTCTCTCTTTGCATGCCATGGGCTGAGGATGTTCCTGCCCCTTGTTGGCTCGCATTTATGTTTGTTCGAGTTGGAGGGAATACCAACTCCCCTCTCCATGTGTAGGTATTTCTAGCGTGGTCTCGCACTACAAATACTCTTTCTGAAGTTTCATCTAGGTATACAACCTTTCCAGGTGTATCTGGGTCCTTGAATTCATAGATTATGATGGAGCCTACCTCACTAGGTTGTTCAGTTCTGTATCTCCAAAATGCTTCGCCAGTTTCTTTATTTACAAACAACTCTATGCTTCTGTTGTCCTGAGGGGTCCAATCTAGAACTAGTATTCGTGTCAGTACAGATGTCCCTCTAGGTGTTCTCGATTCTTCTAATGGTTCTTTTCCTGGTGCTCTCGCTTTCGTCTCTAACTGAATTACATCAAACTCGTTCGTATTGTTTGGCTGAGTACTTATGATGTACATTGTTCCTTCCTTATCTATGTACACATCTCTCTCAAATTTTACCACTGGACGTTCCAATCCAAAGGGTTGATCAGGATTGTGCATTTGCACCACTTGTCTTCACAAACCATCCTCATAGATGCGAGCACCTAAGCGGTTGGTTCGGAGAAATTCTAATTGAGTTCTATAGGGTCCTTCAGGTCTTTCCAAATATGCAATGTTTGACCCTCCTTCTGGTGTTTCTGTGCTAAATGCCATTTCCGATTCACTCGTATCTGAGCTCAACTCGTAGGGATAATTATTATTCAATTGTTGTGCACAGGATCATGCAGTAGTGCCTACACTTGCTTCTGATGATCTAAGGCTTCATCGGTCTAACTTACCTATATGTTTGCCCGATCTAAGGTTCATGAATTTACTTCCTTGCACACTTCTTTGATCGTCAATGTTCCTTGTTTTTAATTGCTTGGTTCTTTTTAAATTCCTTTAAGTTCTTGTTTTGTCTTACTGTAAGCGTCAGGAATCAACTTTCCGTGGTATGTTTGAGTTCTCATTCCGTCAGACTTTAATTCTTTCCTTTAGGTTTTCGTCTCACACACCTTTACTTTAGTCTTGGACTTGAAAATGTTAAATATCTTGAACTTGAGGCGTTCCTATCGTCTTTAAACCATGATGCTACCGTTTAGCTTAAGCAGAGAATTGACTGAGGGGGTTGAGTAAACTTCCAACCTCAAGTCAGCCTTGGTGGTTGCTTTGATGCCCAAGAAGCTGCGCTTCCCAAGCCCTACGTTCTTCACTGCCTTGCTTTGCCTTGCTGTGTTTTCCCTTGATTTCCCTTGCTCAAATGGATGATCAAGCACTTGAGTATATACACTTTTTTTGTCCCTTAACCTTTGGCAAAATTTTCTTCCAAGGCCTCCTTTCTGTCCTAGTCCCACAGATGGTCAACCTCAAAATATCCTCTCTAAAAAAGAACGTCTTCTTTTTGAAAAAAAATAGTTGAGGTCACGTAGTACTCGTAAAAAGCTTTCTAACGAGCTATAAAGCTCGAAAAACGGACTTTGGATGAAAAAGATATGATCGTTCAGGCCCTGGGGGGTAAAAACTAACAAACAAGTTTTTCTCCAAATATGAGCTAAGGGGTCTCCTATGAGTCTAATCACCCAAAAATTTTCCAAAAAATAGCCCCAAAATTGGTCAAAAAATTAAACCCTAAAATTGGCGTTTGGGGTGGACAATCGCAATGGTCTGAGATAATCACGATGGTCTGGGACCATCGCGATGGTCCAGGTGAGCCGTCGCGATGGTCCAGGTGAACCGTCGCGATGGCGTGGTACAATCGCGATGGTCCAAAGGAGCGAACTGTCGCTATGGCGTAAATGTGAATGATCGCGATGGCGTGAAAGTGAACAATCGTGATGGCGTGAATGAACCATCGCGATGGTCCAATTGGCGAGCAATCGTGATGGTGTAGGTCAATGGTCAACGGGACAATCACGATGGCGTGATCCCGTCGCGATGGTCACGTGGCACGATGGCTTGAGCCAATCGCGATGGTTCAAATGTCGAGGCATCGTGATGGTCTGAGGCTATCGTCACGATGGTCTAGCTTGCCACGTGGCAGCATCGACACGATGGCATTAGCCAATCGCAATGGCGTGGGGTCGACAGGATCGTCGCGATGGTCCAAGTGAACCATCGCAATGGCTCAAGTGAGCCGTCATGATGGTGCAAGACCGTCGCGATGGCGTGAGCCAATCGCGATGGTGTGACACAATCGCGATGGCATGGGCCAATCACGATTGGTCCACCAAAATGCAAATTTTGCAAATGCGTTTGTGGATCCGTGTATGCGCGTATGTTGCCTACCTCATGGTGAACTCGCCTACCAAAAATGTCAAAGTTGGCAGACCATCGCGATGGTCTGACACACTCGGCAGATCTCTGACAGAACCAATCTTAGGTCTAGCCCATTGGGCATATTAATGATATTGCAATTAGGATACAAGAAGCTACCTTCCACATTACCTTTGTGCTCATCAAACTCTTAGGGAAGTGCAATGACAATAACTTGCTATTGGGATGCCTCTACCTGAAACATGTTAAATTCTAGCAACATTGGGGATTTTAGGAAGTTTTTTTTTTCACAAAGTAAATAAACCATATGATATGACACTAAATTATATGCATACTTGTTTGAAGAATCAACTACCGGCTATTGTGGATCCTCCAAATATGCTACAAATATTGGAAGAGGATACAGAGGCATAAATTTTGGAAGAAAATAAAGGCCTCTTGTCTGTGGGAATTGTGGATATTAATAAGATTACGGCTAAGTATCTTAGGAACAAACTATTTATAGCTATGTTCCATTCAAAGAAATATTTCTTCATAGTTTTGGATTATCATTTTCTACTCGAAGTGGACGATGAGTTAGAAGAAATCAACATCCATGTTTAGTAAGACTAGGAATTTTTTTATCTTGTTTCCTTAGTTAAACCACATTTCCTCAAAGTTTGTGCTGATTTGCCTACAACATTGCAGGTAGACTTGCTTGTGACATTAGGAGAGTTTAAAGATGTGTTTGTGTGGGACTGATGAGAATTGAAATGTTTTGATCCTTAGTCGTAATTGTCACGAGAAAGGAGATAAGGAAGAGATCTCACACACACTCTCACTCTCAAGGAGAAGCACACACACACACACACAGATCGAGGCAAGGAAGAATGATCTTCTTCTTCTTTTTCTATTACATAGAAAGGAATGTACAAGAATGACCTAAAAAACAAGAATACAATAAGTGCAATATATAAAGATCAGTACATAAGGAAAAACCTAATGTTCGCGAATGAGTGAGCTGGAATGGAACAAATGTGCCATCACTCTCAGTAGATAAATCTAATAAAGCTCAATGAAGTATCCCTGACATATATCGGCATGACCACTATACATGTCAGATAAATGAAAAACTGGTACGTGTCATCTTGGATCATCACATGTTGAGCTTGATATCTCAACACTCCCCCTCAAGATCAACGCCATATCCTATAATCCAAGCATCTCCCAGAACCTCTTCAACTTCTCAGCTCCAAGCGCTTTGGTGAAAATATCAACAACCTGCTCATCTGTTCTCACATAAACAAGATCAATATCACCTACTAATACCTTCTCTCTGATGAAGTGATAATGTACCTCGATATGCTTTGTTCTAGCATGGAAAATAGGATTCCGTGCTAACTTTATGTTTCTAAGAGTATCACAATAAATAGTGATGGGCTTTCCCACTTCCACACCTAAATCTGCAAGTAGCATTTCTAGCCATGATGCCTCACATGCTGCCATTGCAACACCTCTATACTCAGCCTCTATACTTGACAAAGCAATAGTGGGTTGCTTCTTGCTGCTCCATGTAATAGCTACACTCCCAAGTGAGAATAGAAAATCACTAGTAGATCTTCTATCTGGAATGCTACCAGCCCAATCTACATCGGTGTATCCATAAACCTGCAAATCTACACCAACCTCATAAAACAATGCATAATCCAAAGTAACACTCACAGAATGTAGAGTGCGCCTCAGAGCATCCAAATGTGGCCTCCTGGGAACCTGCATAAACTGACTTTCAAGTCCAACAATATAACTTAGATTAGGCATTTCTTCCTGTAACTCACCGTGTACGAAAGCATTCTTCACATCCATCTGATGCAAAGTCCATCCTCTTGTTGTAGCTAATGGAAGAAGTGTTCTGACAGTATAAATTTTTGCTACAAGGCTGAATGTTTCCTCATAATCAATGCCATATGTCTGTGCATATCCTTTAGCTACCAATTGTGCTTTATATCTGCTTATGCTACCATCAACTTAATGCTTTACCTTGTAAACCCATTTGTAGCCTATGGGTTTCTTTCCTTGTGGCAATGGAACTAGCTTCCATGTATCATTTCCATAAAGTGCAGCCATCTCCTCATCCATAGCTTTTTCCAAATGTGCATTACCAATTGCATCTTCAAAACAAGAAGGTTCAGCATCCTGTATTACCTTTGTCATGTAGGCACAATGGTGAGTCTTACTACCAGCAAAAAGCTTTTCTTTACCTTTCTTGGATGTATTTGATGAATTTGCTAGACTAAAATTTCCACGCAATCTTCCACTCCATGGATTTGAGTTGGAACTATTGCTTGGTGATGCATCCGGTCCAATCAAAACTTGAGATTTTGCACTTGATTTTTCAGCATTTTCTTTGTCATTTGGTTCAGGATTCAATCTTTCTTTGGCATCTACATAGAAGCTTGACGTTTCATCAAATACCACATCTTTGCTCACCTTCACCTATCATGTGAGTGGGTTATAACATTTGTACCCTTTTTGCTCAAGGGAGTATCCAATGAAGACACATTTTTCTGCTTTCGGATCAAGATTCATCCTCAACTCATCTGGAACATGTACATATGCAATACATCAAAAAAATTTCAAATGTGATAAGTTTGGCTTTTTACCTGTAAACTTCTCTTTAGGTGTAACTTGATGTACAGCAACAGTCAGAGTTCTTTTCATGATGTATATAGCAGTATGCACAGCTTCTACCCAATAACAACAATGAGGCATATTCTTCTCAACCATCAAGGCTCTTGCTATTTCTACAATATGTCTATTTTTGTGTTCAGCAATGCCATTCTGTTGTGGTGTGTACCTGCATGAAAACTGACCTCGAACTCCATGATTTTTTAGAAAATTGTTGAACTCATTTGACATATATTCACCTCCTCCATCAAATCTTAATGTTTGAATGTGCTTCCCTGTCTGCTTTTCCACCATAGCTTTAAAATTGTGGAAGTGAATGAACACCTCACTCTTCTCTTTCATGAAATATACCCATACTTTGTGTGTATGGTCATCAATGAAAGTAACATAAAACCATCAACCGCCCATAGATGTGGTCTTTGCTGGACCCCAAACATCTGTATGTACTACTTCTAGTACATTCTCACTAGCATGCTTGTCATGTGGAAATGATGCTCTTGACTTTTTACCAAATTGACATGCTGCACATACCTTTTGCATTTCTGCAACTTTGAAATTTGGTAGTCTGTGGACAATCTCCTTTGACTGCATCAATTTCAACCTTTGCAAGTTTGCATGTCCAATCTGTTTGTGCCACATCTCTATATCTACAATAACTCCTGCACCTTTTGCAAACATGGCTGCATTCATTTCAGGAATCTTCACATTTAAGGTGAACATCCTACTCACTTTGTTTCCTTTGGCAACCAATCACCCATCCTGCTTGTACTCTTCTACATATAATCCATCGGCATTGAACTTGACTTGTAATCCCTAGTCAACCATTTGTCCAATAGAAACTAGATTCTTTGTTATATTTGGAACATGTAGCACATCAGCAAGATGTTTTACCTTTCCATCCTCCATCGATAGTGCTATGTTTCTTGTATGCTCAATAGGATGTGATGTTTCATCACCTGTTTCAACATATCCAGGGACTGGCAATTTCTTAAAGTACTAAACCATTCTACATGATTGGTCATGTGATTTGAAGCACTTGAATCAACATACGAGACATTATCATTCGATTTTGAAACACCAGCAGACATCATATTCATCATGTGATGCTCAACCATGAAAAGCTTCTCAGAATCATGTGTACTTGTGGATGCATAGTTGTTTTGCTGCCTTCTGTTATTTTGATTCTTCAACCTACAATCACGTTCAAAGTGTCTACATTTACCAAAATTCGAGCATCCTTTACTATCATTACTTGAATCATTTCTTTGGAAATTTTTGTGACCTCTTTGGCTCCCCCTACCTCGAAACTATCCTCTTCCTCCTACATGATTCTATTGTTGACCTTGGTCTTGGTTACTATTTCCTCTTCCATTTCTAAAACCTCTAGCTCTACCTCTTCCTCTGTCGGACTAGAATACCTGCTCAGAACTGGGCTTTCCTTGGGAGTTTGAATCCTCACCAAGATTCTTTTCTTCAATAATCAGCATGGATACCAAATCAGCAAAATTTGGAATATTTTCCCTGGTCTGTATAGAAGTTCTGAACTGCTTGTATGCAGCTCCTAAAACATGAAGGCACACTTCCACCTTATCAGCATCGTCTACATTCACGCCAATAGATGCAAGTGACTCACATATGCTTTTGATTTTCAGAGTGTAGTCACTTATCGACATGCTCTTTTTCTCCAATGTATGCAGCTCATTCTTGAGTTGCAATTTCCGTGCCTTTGTATTGGTCTTGTACAATGTGAACAAACTGTTCCAAGCCTCTTTTGGAGTCTTGGCATCCTATATGTGCCCAATCATGCTATCTTGTATGTTGGGATAGATGGATGGATGCTCCAAGAGACTGAGTAGGTACTGCTAAACCTGCTTTGTACCAGCCCTCTTTTGCTTCAGAGTTGATAAGTAGACCTTCTTAGCTTTCTAGTAACACCAAAAAATGGCCTATGTACTTTGGAAGTGATGTGTGTAATGATTGAACCAAAACAGATAACTTTGAAGTTCACAAACTTAAGAAAACCTTCTATTTTTGTCTTGACACCTGTTGGATGTTTTACTCAGTGTGACCAGCACAATAGAAATTGATAAAATTCCTTCTAGGGGTATTTAATTAGCTTAGTAAGCTACCATTTGCAAGTGGAATGATGTAAAAAGATAAACTATGCTAAGAGAAAACAATTTAGCAAGTTTAGCTATACCCCCGACTTTTTAGGACTGTAGTAGAAAATGACCAGAGTTCACCTCAACGCAGATTTCTCTGAAATGGCTGAATAGAGTTACTTAAAACTTTGACAGAATGTAGATGACTTTGAGTTGGATCCAACAAGCTTTGAATCTCTTGATTTAGTGAAGAATTGACCGAGATATGCCCTTGACAAGTTGACAGACTTTTGAGTACACTAACAGAGAACTCAGAGATTAATGATGTAAATGTATCTATTAATTAACACTTGTATACAATCCCATTGGCATGTACAACATTGCCTAATGGTGTAGAGAGGTGTAGGCTATAGTATAGACCTCACACACACTCAAAATCAGTAGAATGAGACTCGGAAATAATCACACTAACCCGTGACTTTTCAAGTTCACTTTTATATGGAGTGAGTGGAGATTTGAATTCAGATTCAAATTTTGGCTCCCTATGATCAAGCTCCTAAATGCTTGGAGATATTCCTTCAATCAAATGAGCTACTTTTTCCACGACTCACTTTGGTAGGTGATTACAAAAGATTCTAAGTCAATTTGACTTTTACAATGAGGTAAAGTGGTAATTAACCACTAGCATATGTTCCTATGCATCTTCATATATGTGTAGACTTTAATGCATCCTTTGAGCCAAATGTGTAGGCTTGCAATTTACACCAACAGCTCCCCCTCAAGCCAAACATTTTGGCTTAAGTCTTCATCTTCAATCTTTAAGTATATCCTGCAATCCAATCCTGGACTTGAACCTGCAAAGTTTGGTTCCATCCAAAGCTTTAGTCAACAAATCTGCACATTGCATGTTGGTTGATACATAGGTAAGTTGAATGTCCTTGCTTATCAACTTCTCTCTCACATAATGATAATGAACCTCTATGTGTTTGGTCCTAGCATGATAGATAGGATTAGCTACAAGGTGAAGAGAACTTGTATTATCTCCAAAGATAATTGGTGACCTAGTATACAATCCCAATTCTTTATACAAAAGTTTAATCCAAATTGCTTCTTGTGTGGCATTAGCTAGTCCTCTATACTCTGCCTCTGTGGAAGACAAAGCAACAGTAGGTTGCTTCTTTGAAGACCATGAAATTGGTTTATCACCTGCAAAGGAAATATATCTAGAAGTACTTGCAAACATAAGTTACCTTCTTAGGGTCCTCATAGCCAGGAGGTTGTGACATATAAACTTCTTCTGAAATCCATCCATTCAAGAAAGCATTCTTGACATCCAATTGGTACATGTTCCAATTCTTTGATGCAGCCACACTTACCAACACTCTGATTGTTGGCATCTTGGCCACATGAGAAAATGTATCTTCATAGTCAATGCCTTGGGTTTGTGCAAAACCCTTGGCTACCAATCTGGCTTTGTACCTATTAATTGTTCCATCAGAATTTCTTTTCAACTTATAGATCCATCTGGATCCTATTACCTTCATAGAATCCTTCTTGGGTACTAACTCCCATGTGTCACTCTCTTTGAGTGCTTCAATCTCCTCATCCATAGCTTCTTTCCATTCTGATTTGGTTATTGCTTCTTCATATGAACCTCGTTCTTCATTTGACAAATCTTTGGCAAGATAAACTGAATGTTTAGTAACAAGAGATGTATCATACCCATATCTGATAGGTTTCTTGCTTTCTCTTGGAGATCTTTTGATTGATTGAGTTGAAGATTCAGGTATGTCTTCAAGCTTCTTCATCTTCATTTTGCCCTTGGACTTCCATGCCTTGAATTCTTCAAGGTTGATAGTGTCTTCATCATCTGAATTTGAATCTTCATTCTGAGTAGGTTCCTCCTTTGCAAGTTTTGGAAATTCCTCTTCCAAATCATAGGCTAGTTTGACCTTCCTGCATTCATTCTCATACCAAGAATCATTTTCATCAAAGATCACATCTCTGCTTACCATAAATCCCTTATTGTTAGGATTATAAAACCTGTAACCTTTTTTATTTAAATCATACCCAATGAAAATGCATTTTTCAGCCTTTGGGTCTAGCTTACCTCTTATCTGAGAAGGAATGTGCACATATGCTACACATCCAAATATTTTGCAGTGATCTAATGATGGTCTCTTACCATGCCATGCTTCATAGGGTGTCATACCATCAAGTGACTTAGATGGTAATCTGTTTATGAGGTAAGTGGCAGTAGAAACACTCTCTGCCCATAGATAGTTAGGTAACTTCTTCTCATTAAGCATAGATCTAGCTGTCTCAACAATTAACCTATTTCTTCTCTCAGCTACCCCATTCTGTTCAGGAGAATACCTTGTGGTTATCTCTCTTTTGATGCCTCTGTCCTGCAAGAAGTCTTCAAATTCATTGGAGAAGTACTCACCTCCTCCATCTAACCTTAGCCTCTTCAAATTCCTTCCTGTCTGGTTTTCAACTAATGCAAGATATTTCTTAAAATAATTAAATACCTCATCCTTGTGCTTCATGAAGTATAATACAGTCCATCTGCTATAATCATCAATGAAAGACACATAGTACCTTGAACCTGAGACTGAGGGGTCTTTGCTAGGTCCCCATACATCTGTGTGTACAAGCTCTAGGTAGTCTTCATGCATATATCCTTTCTTGGAGAAGGGTAACCTGTGAGACTTACCAAATTGACAAGCACCACACTTGTAAATCATATGTTGCTTGGATACATTAGGTATCCCAAGCACACATTGGTCCCTGCACATTTGTTTCAAGGTTCTTTCTCCTATGTGCCCTAACCTTTTGTGCCAAATCTCAAGCTCTAAAAGTGTTTGATCTTTATAACTGTATAGTGAAATATTCTTTGTATCTTCCAACTCAAAAGTGAAAAGTCTACCTGATTTTTCCCCTTTAGCAATCCTCTTGAACCCATGTCTTGGGTCCTCCACATATGCTCCATATTGATTGAATCTGACCTGCAAACCTTTCTCCACAATCTGACCAACACTCATCAAATTTTTGGTAATGGTTGGTACATAGAGTACCCTGCTCAACACATTCTGATTACCATCACAAGTCTTAATATTTCCAACTTTAACTACTGAATGCTTTGTATCATCACCTGTTTGGACTTGATGTTTACCTTTTGGTTCCTCAAGATCAAAGAGTAGTGCCACATTGCCAGCCACATGATTTGAGCACCCTGAGTCAATGTATAGGTGGTCATCATTTGTACCTGACTTTGAAGTCATGTTCATGATCAGAAGAGAGTCATCCTGCTCCTCTATGTAGTTGTTGTAATCCTTTCTGGTTTTGAATCCTCCTTGATAGTTGTTATTGTAATTGTTGTTGTAATTGTTGTTGTGGCCTTGGTGATGGTTGAATCTTCCTCTTGACTGTGAGTATCCACCTCTTTGGTAGCCTCTTCGTCTCTGATTTTTGTAATTCCTGAAACACTCATCTGTAGTATGATTTGATAAAGCACAAATGTTACATGGTGATGAGTTATAGGGTCTCCCCCTACCTTGCTTACCTCCTCTGCCCCTTCCTCTTGAAGATCTACCTCTCCCTGCATAGTTGGCTTGGGAGGTAGAGCCTTCATCTTCCATTTTTTTGCTCTTGCCTTTATCCTTAGACTTCTTATTAGTGTATAGGGCAGAAGAGTTATTACCTTTGGATGTATCTCCATTCTTTGTGAGCTTTGCTTCATGTGTACATAGTTGTCCCATGAGAGTTGTAAGATCTGGAGTGTGCATGTCCATGTAGAGATCCATTGCAGTGGTGAAGCTTTCCCATTTGTCATCAGCCTTGATTCCATTGATCACTTGCCTTACAATTTGTTCTTCTTCAATCTCTTCTCCTATGCTTGCTAACTGATCTGCAACATATTTGATCTTGGTCACAAATTCTGAAACAACTTTCTTAGGTTGCTTCCTTAGTGTTGTGAATTCAATCCACAACTGATTTTTCCTAGCCCTTGTATTGGAGGAAAAATATGATGACAAGGTTTCCCAAGTTTCTTGGGATGTCTTACAATTTCTGATATGTGGAAAAAGAAAGTCAGAGATAGAGTTGAGTAAATAAGACCTTGCCAATGCATCCTTAGCACACCATGTGTTGAGCTTTTCTTGTTCTTCCTTAGTTGGCAATCCTCTTGCTTTGAATGAGGGCAATTCCTCATCTCCTAAGATGTATCCATAGAGACTCCTTCCTTGTAGGTAGGTCTTCATCCTTAGAGACCAAGCTTGATAGTTGTTCCTGTCCAATTTATCAATAAATGAAGGAAAACCATCTCCCATTTTACCTCTATTGCTCTGATACCACTGTTGGGATAGATGGATGGATGCTCCAAGAGACTGAGTAGGAACTGCTAAACCTGCTTTGTACCAGCCCTCTTTTGCTTCAGAGTTGATAATTAGACCTTCTTAGCTTTCTAATAACACCAGAAAATGGCCTATGTACTTTGGAAGTGATGTGTGTAATGATTGAACCAAAACAGATAACTTTGAAGTTCACAAACTCAAGAAAACCTTCTATTTTTGTCTTGACACCTACTGGATGTTTTACTCAGTGTGACCAGCACAGTAGAAATTGATAAAATTCCTTCTACGGGTATTTAATTAGCTTAGTAAGCTACCATTTTCAAGTGTAATGATGTAAAAAGATAAACTATGCTAAGAGAAATCAATTTAGCAAGTTTAGCTATACCCCCGACTTTTTAGGACTGTAGCAGAAAATGACCAGAGTTCACCTCGATGCAGATTTCTCTGAAATGGCTGAATAGAATTACTTCAAACTTTGATAGCACGTAGATAACTTTGAGATGAATCCAAAAAGCTTTGAATCACTTGATTTAGTGAAGAATTGACCGAGATATGCCCTTGACAAGTTGACAGACTTTTGAGTACACTAACAGAGAACTCAGAGATTAATGATGTAAATGTATCTATTATTAACACTTGTATACAATCCCATTGGCATGTACAACATTGCCTAATGGTGTAGAGAGGTGTAGGCTATAGTATAGACCTCACACACACTCAAACTCAGTAGAATGAGGCTCGGTGTTGGCAGCAGTCAAGGAACCGAAGGAGCCACAAGACGAAGAGAGTCAGAGCGAAGGGACAGCACAAGCAGACATGGCAGTCAAAGAAGATCTGGCAAGTAGGCCAATAATTTTCCTCATGAAGAAGCAAGTACGAGCACTCACGCAGATCTAGCACTAAGGCAACCTTTAATTTTTCAAAACCTTTACACCAATTAAAAGTGATTCTCATCACTAAACACCATTGTAAATACCATTTCATCTTTTTGTAGCTCCATTTTGTGCAAGCCAAGGAGTCCTTGAGCTTGAGGAGCTTTAGAAGTATCTACCTGCCAATTTTCATATTTTTTAGATCTCGTTTGAGCCCTCTAATAAGCCCTGGAACCTAATTTTTAACTAGGCCGGACACTAGGTCTGAACAGGGCCAAAGCTAGTCAAAAACTATAAAAGGAGCTAGAGAGCTCATTTTTGGGGGTAGATTATAATTGAAACAAACTTGTAAGAGCTTCTTGAAAAGTAATCTAAGAACTCCATTGATTCTCACTCTTTGTCTTGCCGTGTGTGTGCACGTGTGTGTGTATGTGTGTGCATGTTGGTGTGCTTCTCACTCACGCACTTGTGCCGTCACTTGCTCGAGGTCTTCATACCATCCTCACGTCTTCCCGGATTGACATTGAAGGAGGTGCTACTCATCACGGAGCTACACTCGGAAATAATCACACTAACCCGCGACTTTTCAAGTTCACTTTTATATGAAGTGAGTGGAGATTTGAATTCAAATTCAAATTTTGGCTCCCTATGATCAAGCTCCTAAATGCTTGGAGATATTCCTTCAATCAAATGAGCTACTTTTTCCACGACTCACTTTGGTAGGTGATTACAAAAGATTCTAAGTCAATTTGACTTTTACAATGAGGTAAAGTGGTAATTAACCACTAGCATATGTTCCTATGCTTCTTCATATATGTGTAGACTTTAATGCATCCTTTGAGCCAAATGTGTAGGCTTGCAATTTACACCAACATTGTATGCTAACAGATAGCCAGTACATTACCTTTTGTGCTCCTTGATTCCATTCCTCATATGCTCTTATTTGTTCTGCAGTCTGATTCCTCTCTAGTAATTGCGGAGCATTTTCGTTCTCTCCTTCGATGTACTTCCAGCAGCCTTTTCCCATCATGAAATTTATCACTCTGAATCGCCAAGCATGGAACTTGTTCTTATCCAGCTTATCACTCATACTCATTCCATCTGCGTTTGACATTTTTGCAGCAATTTACAACACTGCAAAACACTACAAGCAGTAGTTCTGCTTGAACACTATTGCACTATGATATGATAGTTCCATCTCAAAAAAACACAGCTTTCGTGCAACAATAGTACATGGAACCGCTTGAAATTCTGGAGCTGGAATATATGAGTGTTGCCGAACACAACGCAAGTTATAGTTTCTGAAACTGGCCTGGTTTTTCTTCTACCTTGATGCCGATTTTTGTAGCAAACGGAGGTCGTTTGTGAATCACATTTTCTCCACGCCTTGCTACGTACTCTTCACCGTCGCCTTCTCCACGAGCTCTCTATAGCCACACTAGTTCTAATACCATGTCACAAGGAACGAGATAAGGAAGAGAGCTCACACACAAACTCTCACTCTCAAGGAGAAGCACACACACACAGATTGAGGCAAGGAAGAATGATCTTCTTCTTCTATTACATAAAAAGGAATGTACAAGAATGACCTAAAAAACAAGAATACAACAAGTGCAATATATAAAGATCAGTACATAAGGAAAAACCTAATGTTCACGAATAAGTGAGCTGGCAAGGAGCAAATGTGCCATCAATCTCGGTAGATAAATCTAATAAAGCTCAATGAAGG
The DNA here is from genome assembly GCA_020310875.1 of Ceratopteris richardii. Classification (NCBI taxonomy): domain Eukaryota; kingdom Viridiplantae; phylum Streptophyta; class Polypodiopsida; order Polypodiales; family Pteridaceae; genus Ceratopteris; species Ceratopteris richardii. The sequence goes on along the minus strand of CM035440.1, from coordinate 108,476,379 downwards.
ATCCCTGACATATACCGTCGTGACCACTATACATGTCAGATAAACGAAAAACTAGTACGTGTCATCTTGGATCATCACATGTTGAGCTTGATATCTGAACAGTAATAACACAAGATCCACTTGAAATCGATTCATCACTCGTAATCTAGAAATAATATGGGATGAATGTGAATTTTATGAAGCAAGTTAAAGGAAGACCTCGATCACTTAGTGTTGGTTGGTTTTATTTTTCCCATTGAATATCGAGAATGGGTTTTTATCATACCCAAACAAAGCACCTACATAATATTGATGATAAATTTCGGATAGATGAGAAAAAAAAAATATGTTATATAACTCGTTTAGGATATTTAACAAGTGATTTGAAATAGGTTTATGTTAGTAGAAATGGTGAATAGATTATTGAAACGTAGAATCTCATGAGAAGGATGCATTGTCGCTAACATTAAGGAGTTTACGTATTGGTCACCTTATAGTGATGATTATGGCAATAAAATGAGTTGCATATATTATCACGTCATCTAGCAATAAGGTAAACATACTCATTGAGTAACTTGAATCAACATAACTTTATGGATCAGAAGCACAAACATAAATTATAAAGAAAAACCATAACCTAAAGAACTAGTAAGAAAAAATTAAAAATAAGAATAACACAAGCATATCCAATTCTATATTAATTTGCAATAATATTAAGATACTCAAATTATAGATACTTCTATGTCACTTTTTCATACCCTATTCCTTTCTCTATAGAAGTTGGAACTCATATCATCTCTCTTGTTCTCCGTATTTTTGTTTGTCCTCATCCTCCTCATAAACTCCTAATTTTTTTCCTCTTTTCTCGTCACTCCCTCTATTTTTCGGATCTTTAGAGTGTCTCCCATCATTTTTATTAAAAGTCTCATTCATCCTATCAATGAATTTTGATCTAGCCCGAGCGAGTGTTCTTCATAGATTTATAGGCATAGGCATTTCCTTCTCAGAGGATAGGATTTTCCCAAAAAAATTATGAAATCGTGCTCGACATAGCTATCCTTCCTTATTGGGAAAAAAATATCTTTTAATCAATATCTTAGTCACAAATTATGTTTAACCTTATACACAAGGTAGTAGGACCTTCTCTATTGGATGTTTGATCAAGTAGCTAAATGAGCGTTTTAAAATCCAACATACTAGTATCCATCATACTATTATGATATCAGCATAAAAAAATATGATCTATGATTATTACTATACAAGGAAATATTATATAAATGATCACGGTGTCTTACTTAGTTTTGGACGTTTTATTTCTTTAATCTGCCTTCCAAGAAGAAGAAATTTGTTGTCAGGATCTTGCTCACGCGCATACAGAGATTACGGACGCAGAAAAACACACAGAAAATAGAGGCAACAAGAGACAAGATTGAACGCAAGATTGGTTGCAATCTCCCCCCATGCACTCTGTTTCGACAGTCCACAGAGTGCATGTATTTATAGGAATTTTGATTACGTCGAAAAGAGTGGTTACAAGAGGGCGGCTTCAAAAATTAGGCGTGAAACTAAAAGTTGATAACTTTTACAGAAAGCCATTGCTTTCAATAAGAGAAACTACGGTCTACAATGACCCTTATGCTAACCATTACTTTTCTAACAATAGAACCTTCTACGCAGGTTTATTTACAAGATAAATAATAATTATTTGGATTATTGATGTCCGACCTTTCACGCCTTGCACGCTCCTCACGAACCTTCAGCTGCTATATCAGAAACATCAAAAAAAACATATTAATACATTAATAATATATCACTTTAACAATGCATTGTTCAATAATATACAACATGCCTCTCAATTGACAAGCAACTGACCTCAGTTGATAAAATAATTTAACACTCTAACAATTACAATATATTGTTCAACATATTCCATGTTACTGTTCCAATCCAACAATACATTGGCTAACATATTCCATGTTACAATCCAACAATGCATTGGCTATTCCATATTTCAATCCAACAATGCATTGACTATTTTATATTTCAATCCAACAATGCATTGTTCAACATATTCCATAAGGTATAACATGCCCCTCAGTTGAACAAACAACTGACCTCAGTTGATAAAATAATAAACATGGATGGCCAGTCACATATTTCATCACTGAATAAAGAAAATAGGCATGTGCCATGTAAAAATACATGCATGGAAATGTTCATGGAGCTGTTACATTAATGTGTTTGTGTATGATATGCAGAAATTAAGTGGTCATAATGAGGTGTTAATTGTGTTTTATGTATCCATTGACATTCTTCAATAGAGTGATTTTTGTACTTAACCAAATATCGATGATATTGAGTACCTGTGCGTGTAGTAGTGACATCATGATCAATGATTTTCTCAGGAACTGAGATTTCAGATTGTTCTTCAATCAAAGGAGGGTCATCAAGAAGTGGAGCAAGTGGTAAAGTTCCTTTAAAGGGTTTAAGTAAACTAATATGAAAAGAATTATGTATAGTCCAATGGGATGGAATATCTAATCGAAATGAATTATCATTAATTTTTTCTATAATGCAAAACGGTCCATAATAGCGTGGTGCAAGTTTAATTTTAGGATGCTGCAAAATATTTTGGAGACGTCTTTTAATTATTCGCAACCATACAAAATCATTTTCCTTGAATTCTTTGGCTAATCGTTTAGTATTGACAATACGTGTATATCGCTCTTGACTTTTCCTAATGTGCTCGTGAACATCATGAAGTATAGAAACGTGATCTTGAGCAATAGAATCAGCCATCGGAATGTCGGTTTGGGTGAGGGACATGGGAGTGGGAAGTTTTTTAACAAAAACTATTTCAAAAGGGGCACGACCAGTAGTGGTGTGTGAAGTGTTATTGTAAGCAAATTGAAGCAAGGGCAACTTGTCATCCCAGTTATTAGGATTATCTAATGAATAACAACACAATAAATCAAGAATAGTACTATTTGTAGCCTCACTCTGTCCATTACTTTCAGGATGAAATGCAGAGCTAAAATCTATTTTAGAACCAAAATGTTGAAATAAGGCAACCCAAAAATGATTACAAAACCTAACATCACGATCAGATAACATTACTTTAGGAAATCCATGATGTGGAAAAATGCATTTAATGAATAATTTTGCAGCTTGAGGTGCAGTTAAAGTTTTTCTACATGGAATGAAGTATGCATATTTACTAAACCTATCAACTATTGTCCAAATCATATTATTATGTGATGAAGTGATAGGAAGACCTGTGATAAAATCCATAGAGATTTGTTCCCATGGTTCATTTGGAATAGGAAGTGGCATTAATAATCCAAATGGTTTACCATGATGACGTTTGACACGCTGACATACAATGCATTGAGAAACATAATGTGCAATGTCTTTTTCCATGTGTGGCCAAAAGAAGAAATCTTTGCAAGCAGAAATGGTGCTTTGTATGCCTCTATGACCCATGTAAGATGGTTCATGCATTTCTTTAATGACAAAATCTTTAAAAGCTTGGGTTATGCACAATCTATGTTGAAAATAGAGAAAACCATTATGAAATGTATAATGTTCATCAGATAAAGATGCAGCATTGTTGAAGTCATGCCATGCACGTGAAAAATACAAATCAGATGCATAAGTGGAAACCATTTCTTGAAAAGAATGAATTTGGATGGCAGAAATATTATTCAAAACAACAGAATGCGAAGGAAAACGGCTAAGAGCATCCGCTACAACATTATCTTTACCAGGCTGATATTGTATCATGGGTTGGAAATTTTGAATGAATGATGCCCACTTAAAATACCTATCAGAGATTAAGGGCTGACTTAATAAATGCTTAATAGCCTGTTGATCGGTTTTGATTAATACTTCAGAGCCCATAAGATAGTGTTTGCAAATTCGCAAAGCATGCACAACTGCTAACAATTCTTTATCATACGTACTATAATTATGCTCGGAGGGCTTAAGCTTTCTACTCTCAAATGCAATGGGATGGTCATTTTGCATTAAAACAGCACCTATTCCTAAACCACTAGCATCAGTAACAACATGAAAGGGTTGTGAGAAATCAGAGTAATTGTAAAACAGGTGCATGTTTAAGTTTGTCAAAGGACTGTTGTTGGGTAATTCCCCATGCAAATTTTATTTTCTTTTTCAACAACAAAGTAAGAGGCAATGCTAAATAAGAAAAATTTCGAACAAACTTCCTATAGAAACTAGCCAACCCAAGAAAAGAACAAACATCATTGACTGATTGTGGTGTAGGCCATTCTATGATAACTCTAATCTTTTTCGGATCCACCTGCACACCTTCACTTGAAATAATATGTCCTAAATATTCTAGCTTACGTTGAAGGAAATAACTCTTTTCAGGATTAGCATAAAGTGTGTTCTCTCGTAACAAATGAAAAACTGTTTCAAGATGCTTTTCATGTTCACTATCATTCTTACTGTAAACAAGTATGTCATCAAAGAATACAAGAACAAAAGCTTGGTAATCAAGAAAAGTATTGTTCATCATTCGCGCAAATGTAGCAGGGGCATTAGTAAGTCCAAAGGGCATTACCATAAATTCATAATGGCCATTTTGAGTTCTAAATGCAGTCTTAAAAATATCACTTTGTGTCATACGAATCTGATAGTAACCCGATTTAAGATCAATTTTACTAAAGACACGAGCTCCTCGTAACTTATCTAAGAGATCATCTATTCGAGGAATAGGGTATCTATTCTTGATCGTGATCTTGTTAAGGGCTCTATAATCAATGCACATTCGATAAGTTTTATTCTTCTTTTCTACTAAGAGAACTGGTGCTCCAAATGGGGAAGAACTAGGCCTTATAAGTCCTTTTTGTAGTAGGTCTTTTACTTGATTTTCTATTTCCTTTTGATGTAGTGGGCCATGTCTATAAGGTGCTTTATGAGGAGGAGAACTACCAGGGACTAAGTCTATGCTATGATCAAAGGATCCTCGAACTGGTGGTAGTTCAGAGGGATATTCAGACATAAAACAATCCTTATAAGTACTCATGAAAGGTTTATATGCATCTGGAAGTGTATGAGTATAATCATTGATGACATTGACAAAAACAATGCATGAGTTGAATCCTTTCCTAAATGCACGCTTTACTTGACTGTGACTAACCAATGGAAATGGCTGGAAATCATGCTGTGCAGACAAAGTAATGATTTGACCTTTGAAAACAAACTTAAAGGTATGAGTATGGTAGTCAATACGTGGGTTATAATGGTGACGAAAAGGCATACCTAGTATAACATCATAAGATTGCAAAGGTGCAATTAAAAATGTTCGTGAATCAACATAAGGGCCTATGCTAATCATAACATCTTGCACTTCTCGTGTTACATTATAACGACTACCTTGAAATGCAGCTTTCACTTTATACAAAGAAGGAAACGTTTGTAATTTAAGTTCTTGTACTAATAAATGTGAAATGAAGTCATGTGAACTACCATCGTCATGTAGAATTTTAACTAGTTTGTTATTTATTGTACCCTGCATGCAAAGAAGAGAGTGTAGAGAGATATCGTTACCCAAGGTACTTAAATCCTTCTCCAGTGATTCCTCTGTCCAAATAGGAGGAATTTCTTCATTATAGACCTCCATGTTATGCAATCGAGCTGTAGCCGGTTTCATATGAAGAGGTTGCAATCTGCACCTTATTTTTGTATGTCTAGGTTTACCACAATTCCAGCAAGTGATTCGTGGTCGCTTCTGTTGGGCATTCACTGCTGAAGTTTGAAGGGTAGGTGGTTTGGTTGGTTGTAAAGATGAAGCAACGGGTGGAGTTAAATAATTGGATTGTGGAGGACGAGGAAAACTAGGGTAAGATGGGGCATTAAAATTACGCTTCATAGGAAATGAAGGTTTAACAGGAAATGGTCGTGGACGTGGTTGTTGTAGACGGAGTGACTTGGTTATGGACTGGAATTCTTTTTCTGCATCATAAGCAAAAGATATAGCCTCGTTGAGGGTTGTAGGTCGTAGGGTGTGAAGCTTAGCTTGGATACCCACCTCCAAACGATCTTCGTATTTCTGCTGCAAGATATCTTCTGATACATCTTCAAGCATTCGTACAAGTAGTAAATTTTGCCAGAACCGCTCTGTGTAGGTAGTAACCGTATCACCCTCCTTCCATGTAAGGGTCGTCCATGCACGTCGAACATGCAAATGGTATTGAGGAGGAAGAAATGAATCCTTCACGTTTTCTTGAAAAGCCTTCCAAGTTGTTGGACGCTCCGTACTGTGCCGCAGGACATTCCACCAGAGTTGTGCTTTACCTACTAGGTAGTTAGTGGAAATTTTAACTTTTTCACTTTCAGCATACATTTCATCGGTATAAAAATCATCAAACTGCGACAACCAAGAAAGTACTAAAGGCCCATCCTTTCGGCCATCAAATCGTAGAAACTAGTAGTTTCTATTACCAATCTTTGAATGAGTAACATCAGATTGGGCAGACACAATAGCTTTTACTACTCTCGTAAGGTTGTCTTCCTCAGCTTGCATCCTTTGGAGGATTTCATCACGTTGTCGGATCTCGTTCTGAGCTCCTTGAAGCTCATGCCGCAAGAGCTCTAGTTGTTGTTCAAGTGTTGCCGCAGGTAGAGGTGAATTACTGTAATCCTCCATAGTGCTCTTGGACCCTTGCTCTCAACCTTGGTGTATTGAACCTTCTTGTTTGCAACCTTGGTGTCTTGATCCCGTGTTCTCAACCTTGCTTGGTATCTTGAACACTCAATCAAGTGCCACCCAAGGATTTTGAAGGAATTCACACTTCCAAGCTAGCTCATTGGAAAGTTTGTTCCGAGAACTTTCCAACGGTATATTACACGCCTCAATCCAACCTACGGATTGAGAGATACACTTGATTCTTTGTTGGGTCCATCCTTGAAATCGTCGTGAGCGCCTTCCATAAATAAGAAAGAGAGAGAACTTGAGTACAACTCCAAGAGATGGTGGAGTGGTCAAAGTACTTCCCTTGAAAGTAGGAGGTTGTGGGTTCAAATCCTCCTACCTTAGGGACTCTAAACCTCTGTATTACCACTCAAAAATTAAAATTGTCTCGCGCGTAGCCAACGGTCGCCAAGGGAGCCTTGGGTGCCAATGTTGCCAATGTATTGCCTAAGTTATTGCCTAAGTTCTTTGCCTTAGCCAAAGGAGTAAACGTAGGTGAAAACGTAGGTGGAAACGTAGGTGAAAACGTAGGTGAAAACGTAGGTGAAAACATAGGTGAAAACGTAGGTGAAAACGTAGGTGAAAACGTAGGTTCTGGTTTTGGAATAGGAACCGAAACAGAAACCGAAACCGAAACCGAAACCGAAACCGAAGACGGAGACGGAGACGGAGACGGAGATGGAGATGGAATCGGAATTCAGAATCGCGAACAGAGAACAGAACCCTCTGTATTGACGCGTGCAGAGCTCTGATACCACTGTTGTCAGGATCTTGCTCACGCGCATACAGAGATTACGGACACAGAAAAACACACAGAAAATAGAGGCAACAAGTGACAAGATTGAACGCAAGATTGGGTGCAATCTCCCCCCATGCACTCTGTTTCGATAGTCCACAGAGTGCATGTATTTATAGGAATTTTGATTACGTCGAAAAGAGTGGTTACAAGAGGGCGGCTTCGAAAAGTAGGCGTGAAACTAAAAGTTGATAACTTTTACAGAAAGCCATTGCTTTCAATAACAGAAACTACGGTCTACAATGACCCTTATGCTAACCATTACTTTTCTAACAATAGAACCTTCTACTCAGGTTTATTTACAAGCTAAATAATAATTATTCGGATTATTGATGTCCGCCCTTTCACGCCTTGCACGCTCCTCATGAACCTTCAGCTGCTATATCAGAAACATCAAAAAAAACATATTAATACATTAATAATATATCACTTTAACAATGCATTGTTCAATAATATACAACATGCCTCTCAATTGACAAGCAACTGACCTCAGTTGATAAAATAATTTAACACTCTAACAATTACAATATATTGTTCAATATATTCCATGTTACTGTTACAATCCAACAATGCATTGGCTAACATATTCCATGTTACAATCCAACAATGCATTGGCTATTCCATATTTCAATCCAACAATGCATTGGCTATTTTATATTTCAATCCAACAATGCATTGTTCAACATATTCCATAAGGTATAACAAAATTGCTTTGCCATTTATTTCCTCTTTATTTTCATATGAAATTTACAAAACAAAACATTCCTTTGTGTTTACCATATTGCTTGCATACGTAACAATGTGTCCTAACATAGTGGTAATTTGTTCACGATGAAGAATTTTCCATAAGAGGATAGACTTTTTGATTTCAATCAGGGGGTGCTAGATAGCCATGAAATTGATGTCCCACCGAAGCCACGTCCACGATAGACATCACTTCTTGTTGAGGTTAATCTCATGGTCAATGGTTTCTTTGATGTTCGGGATTTTTTATAGGCAATTACCATTGTGCCATCTGAGACCAACCAAGCTCAGTGTGTCATGCCCCATGAGAAGACGAACTTTAGAGCAGTCCCAGGCAAGACATCTTCTTTGCAAAGTGTTCCATTCTTCATAGGAAATCTTGATGCTAGGGTCAATATCCTCAAAGTTGATCCATTGGTTGGTGTCTTGCTTACATAGATGTTTCCATTTTTTGAAGCCTTTGTTCCATAGCCTCTTGGCATTTCGAATGTTTCAAGATTCCACGATCCGGATGCCATGGATCAAAAACCAGATAGAGCCGTTTTCTCTAATACCGACCGCCCACTTCCAATCTTCACTTATTCTTGTGAAGCTTTTGACTTTATTCCAACCCTTCCATAGGAAGCACACAAGATTCGAGCCTTTTGAGAAGATTGGGATCAGGGAAAACAAAAGAGTCAAAATGTCAAGATTCTTCCAATTCAGGAATCCCATGAGAGGCAATTCGTTCTTGTTTCTAAAGATCAACTTTGCCCACGAGGCCTCCCCATTGCACCAAGCTTTAATCATCCATCTTGCCACAAGTTTGTTAGCCATGCACCCAATGTCTAGAATGCTAAGGCCCCCACTATTTCTTTGGCTGGTGTAGATGGACCACTTGATTTTAGGCACCCCCTCCTATTGTGGTCGCCCATCCAAAAGAAGTTTCTGCAAATACTATCCAATTTGGATAGATCTTTCTCTTTCGATCTCCAACAAGAAAGGAAGTAAATGGTTGAAGCTATGAGGAATGTGTTGATAACCATAGCACGACCAGCAAGATTGATTTGCATACCTCTCCACTAGTTTAGCTTGTTTTCGAGTCTAGCGAGCACCTAGTTCCATCTCTGCTCCATCGAGATACCAAACCCCAAGGGGATCCCAAGCAGCTAGAAAATTTTGCCTTGATGAGTGATGTGATAGCCATGATCAATGAGAAGGTCAGGCTAGGTCCCAACAATAGCTCTGAAAGTGGTATTAGAGTGGTTGATTTTGGATCTAGAGACATCACAAAAAGTTTCCAGGCACCTCTAGAATGTCTCTAGGCTAGTACTATCATTGTGGACAAACGCATTCATATCATCGGCAAAAAGTCTCATGGTGATCTAGCCATCATCATGAGGCAATCGGAGGCCTTTGATATTATGAGCTTCCACCTGATGCTCCACCAACCGACTAAGCCCTTCTATGGCAATGGCAAAGAGAAGGAGAGCCAACGGGCAACCGTGTCTAATCGATCTTCTAAGTTTGATCACCTTTGAAAGTTTGCTATTAACATTAATTTGAGTCGAGGCATTTCCCAAAAGGGTCGCGATCATCTTGGTGAATTTTTTACTACATCTGATATCTTTTAAGGGACTGCAGAATATAGTCCCATTCTAGCCTGTCGTAGGCTTTATCAAAGTCTATCTTGAGGAAGACCACATTTTTTCTTGACTCATTTGCAAAGTCGAGACCTTCCTAGATATCTATAATGGTTTCCAAAATCGACTTTCCTTTGACGAAACCTTTTTAGTCCTCACTTAAGCACACTCTTAGATGGCTGGAAATTTTGTTGGCTATGACTTTGGCAATGATCTTAAATCCCATTTGGAGCATCATAATTAGATGCCAGTTCTCTATTCTGTGCTTTTCCTTTTTTTTCATACTAACTTGATAATGCCATTGTTGGGACAATTTGGAAGTGCACCGAATTCGAGCGCCTCTTGCCAAACCATATGAAGAGGGGTGGTGATCACCAGCTTGAAGGACTTAAAGAACTCATTAGTGAGACCATCCGGGCTTGGGCTTTTACCACAAGTGAGGGCATCAATGACTTCAATGATCTCTATTTCCAAGATTGGGGCATCAGGCATAGGACGAAGCTTGAGTGGGATCCTATGAGAGGATACCCGAGAAATGGTTGCCATGCAATCCCATCTAAGGTGGAAGAGGGGGGTCTAGATCCCCAGGAGTCTCCTAAAGTGCCCTTCAATAACTGAGTGGGATCCTATGAGAGGATACCCGAGAAATGGTTGCCATGCAATCCCATCTATGGTCGGAGAGGGGGGTCGAGGTCCCCAGGAGTCTCCTAAAGTGCCCTTCAATAATCCCAAAGTTATCTTCTTCAGTATTGCATACATTTCCATTTGAGTCTAGCAATAGGGGGATTGATTCTCTATTTCTTTTCCTTTTAAGGATACAACACATCTCTTTGGAGGGTTTGTCAACTTTGCCAGCCCACCACTCCTTGAAGAAAATTTGCAAATGTTTCCTTTGTATTTCTTCCTTGTATCACAGTAGCGCTCTGATTTTTCATAGACCATTCCGGGATTGAGCTTTTCCTTTGTTCACTTCCTCCTCAAGTCTCGAGAGTCTATGATATAGAGCTTCTCCACGTGCCCGCCTAACACCCTCGGGCATCTTCCTGGACCTAATCATGATCTGTCGCCACTTCAGCAATTTCTTGATGGACGGAGGGGAGAGAGAAGGAGGTCGAGCCGGCATGGAACCAAGGAAACTTATGGATTTTTGTGAAAGGTTGAAAAGTGATAATGATCGGGTACTGATCAAAGATGGCAAGGTCAGTGCATTGCAAGAGGGAAGGGTGGCATCTATCCAATCTAGCTTTGAATTCGACCAAATCCAAGTGTGTTTTGGTTTGGTCCCACATTTCTTTCTCCCCACTGTCAATGACCCAACCCTTGCCATTCCATCTATTTGTAGGTTCCTCCACCATGTTGAAGTCACCACAAATTATTACGGTGTGGGGGAACAAGTCCAAGGAGGCCTAGGTGTTCAATCTCTCCATCTCCCCATTGTGGGCATACATAGAAACTAAAGTAAAACAAAAGGGGCCACCAAAGGAAATGGCAATCCATCGATGGCTCTCATCTTCAATGGAGTTCTCAAGCTTTTGAAACCACAATTGATTTATACCAATTATCATCCCATCAGACCCCCCGAGTGCGATGTCGAAATCCAAACATGGGTCGAGGAGACATGTCTAAGCTGTTTCTGGAGGTCTACTCCATCAATTTTAGTCTCTTGAATATAGATAAATTATGGGTTTAGGCTAATGTTGCAAAGCCATTGACAATGATGGTCGCTCTTGAGGGGTCGGTTAGCCCTCTAGAATTTAACAAGATGATGATCATTGTCTTAAGTTACCCTCTTTTTGAGAGGGGGCCTTATCCTCTCTCTTCTTGGGTCCATCTTTCTTTTTCACCGGGAGGGGTCCTGAATTAGCAATTTGTTCTTGTGGGGTCTTTTCCAAGGTAGCTCAATTGGTTGTTTCCCCTTGCGGGATGCATCCTATTGGAATGAATAGGAAACCATTTCCAGAATAGTCGATCCAATGATGGAGTTTTCACTATCAATGTTATCTCCGTTACTAGTGGTAAATCCATCTTATTTGATTGTAGTATAACCCTCCTGTTAGGTTTCTTTATTGGCATGGATCTCTAGGCCTTTGTTGTTGGTGTCCACCTCAGGCAAGTTCCTACTTGGGTAATCAAGCTCATTGACCTCCTCTTCTAGATTGCAAAACAAGTTGTTTGAGGGGGTACATTAGGGTGAAAAATGGCCGAAAAGGGGTTGTTTGCTAATGACAGATTAAGGAAATTGACAAATAGAGCATTTCCATGTGTACAAGAATATAACATTGTTATCTTCTTTAACCATGAAGAATTTTTTGTTTTAAAGACGATTTGTTCTAAAAGCAATGCGAAAGTGATGAAGATTCTTGTATTCAATGTATAATTTTTTAGTTTGATGCAAAACAAGATATTTTTGCACACCACACAATGCATATTTTTAAATTTCCAAGAAGCAAATGATTTTTGAAGATACGAAATACTTTTGGGTTCACAAAATTCCATGGTCATTTGGTGATAGGCTTTACATCATATCAAAAGCTTCCACGTGTACAAAGCCTTTTTATCTATAAGTATTGCCAAAGTTTGTGAATGTCGATTTCTTGCTTTGAGCATTCTTCTTCTTCTCAATTCGAATGGCTTCTTCTTCTCATCATCCTTCTAATCCTGTAACCTCATGTGAGGTTTACAACAGAAGGGAGGATTCTTTGTGGAAACCTCTTTCTATGAAGGTAAATGATTGGGTTAATATGCTTCTTAGTTGTAGATTTGCCCATAAAGTCAAGTGTGCTAAAAGAGACGACACAAGAAACCATTGGATAGGACATAGAAGAGATGTAGTTGGTTTGCAAGAGTACAACATGTGTACAACGCTAAGGATCTTGTTCTAGAAAATCTTATGCAATTCCCTTCGTATTGTAAGTGAAGTTTTACAATGCGCTTCTATCATTTTAGTTGTTTTTGTATAATGACATATATGTTATTGTATTGCAGATATTTTTCCCTCCAATTTTGTGGAGTGGCAACCTATTGAATGTTTAACCGGAACATTTAGAGTTCTTCATAAGGAATATGCAGAACTTATGTATGCACAAAAATCTGTTCAATTTTTCAATAGCATAGGGTTATTTGTCGATTTTGTAGATTATCAGGTGCCATTAGGGAGGAGCTCTTATGGAAATCTTGTACATGTGCCTGTTCCTTGCATCTCTCCATTAGATTGGGATGCTCCTGATCATTCAACGGTTTCAAGTTTTCTATGAAAAATGAAATTTGACATCCAAAAGGCAAGGTCAGCAAGCCGAATATCAAGAACGATTAAGATTCAATGGTTTCTACCTATTCATGTTTTTGTAGCATGCTTTAAAAACATGTTATTACAAAAAAGAAAATCAATGTGGTTGAATAGGAGAGTCTCTATTTCAAATATTGATGATGTTTTAGGTAGGGAATGGGATAGCAAAGAAGTTCAAAAACTAGCTGACATCATTTTATGTAAAGTTAGTCCAAATTCTCTTTCAATCTCATATCAAATATCTCGACAATCTCTAGTTTTAGGATATGACTATAGAAGGTGGAATTTGAGTTAGAAGTACTGATTCATCCAGATTTTCAATCTAGGAAAATAATTGTCACTGCAAATTGGAAACTCAGAAATGTAAGGGAGTTGCTAGAATACCTTGATGAGGTATCATCATAGTTCATATTCTCAATTGATGATGCACTAGTTAACATTAGATCGGAGAAAAAATTATCTTGCATAACTTGCCTGCCACCCAGAGTGATCAGGTTCCAACCCGTAAGATTGTAACAAGTCTAAAAGAAGTTGATTGAATAGAAAACAAGACATTCTTACATAATATATCTCCTTCTTTAAGAAGGTTTTTTTTCATACTTCAATTGATTTTTCTTTTCAAGATGGTGACTGATTACATCACTTCAATTATGTCTTTTTATGGACTATATTCATATTGGCATTTTTTTGTTTAATTTCAAGATTTTAATGAGGTTTCTTCTATTGTCAAATGATTATATAGGAACTTGCATGAGTAAATTCTTGGTAACTCAAGAATATAAACCAACAAATTATTACATAATATATCTCCCTTTTTAGAACCTTTTTCCATACTTTTCAACATTTTGATGAGGTTTCAATGGTGCAATGATTATACAGGAACTTGCATATGAGTAAATTCTAGATGAACAATACTTTTACTTTTCAATAACTAGTTTCAATTTAAGCATTTGAGTCTATCCAAGGTGCACATTAGGTATGCATGAGAACTATCTATCTATCTATCCATCTACCTATCTATCTATCTATCTATCTATCTATCTATCTATCTATCTATCTATCTATCTATCTCTCTATCTCTCTATCTATCTATCTACATAACTAGGAAGGAATGTTAAAGAGGCTGGAGAACCTAGTGCAAATTCCAAGTCAACTGATATTCAAAATATCTAGAGCATGAAGTTTAATCATAAAACACTGTAGACGAGATTAGAGAAGACGATCGATTCAAGCGACTAGGGCAATCTGAGATTCTCGGATTGTCTTTATTGCTTGAATTGGTCATGTATTACAAACTACCGAAACATGCTTCAAAACGTGAATTTTGCATTAAGCTTTGACTGATGAACAATACCACTTTCCATATGAACTCATCTTATGCATAGTTGCCTTGAAAGGATGGTATGACAAAATGGAAAATGACATGATCGATACAAGCGATACAGGCGATTTGAAATTCTCTGATTGCCCATATTGCTTGTATCAGTTGTGTCACTAAACCTTCTCTATCCTCCTCACATCTAACTTTTCCACAATAATAAAGCAAAAACACAAAATAGAAATTTTGACGATGCTTGAACCATGCAATGAAGTCACTTTTGCTTAGTTCTCAAGAGGATCAATTCAACATTATATTACTCAAGGCATATAAATATAGTTACAATGACCATCTTCCAGATGAAGACCGTCATAGTTACATACAATTTGTACATAAATAAATCTTCCAACATATGTTGGTTACACATAAGATTACAATGTTCGATTCAAAAAATATAATGTTTCAGCCTTCTTTACTTTCCTTTTTGGAGCCTTGACCTCTATGCTATTTATGGCCCTTCTTGGAGCCCTGACCTCTCCTCTTATTCTTTGGCCCATGCTTCAATGGGGACTGAACAAGAAACCCTTTCTTCTTTTGTTCCAACTTATTTTTATCAGGTAGTGGTGGTGGAGGTGAGTTAGGATCATAAGGGCATATTGCATGTTTCATAATGGCATTTACTTCTCTCTCCCTAATCAAGATGACCCATGGATCTAGGTAGTCTGACAAGTTTAATTGAGGACTATAAAACCTTCTTTCCAAGAACATTATTGCATTTGCAATCACTCTCCTACCACATGAGGTGTTGTCTTTCTATAATAGCACATGTATTTGAATGTATCCAAACCTTTTTTCTTCATTCAATTTAGGAATCCCAAGAAAATTCGAATAAATATGCATTTTGAGAAGCTTAGAAGCACTGCAAGGTAAACTTGAATTCAAAATGGATGGAAAAGCTTTAAAATAGAACACCAAAGCATAAGGAAAGGCTTAAACTTTGCAATTTCCATGTTTTGATTGGAGGGAATTCACGAAAAGTGCTTGATATTCAATGAAGTCAATGATAATAAGACTCTAGTGGTCCCTGACAATGAGGGGCATGTAAAAATAACTTCTCTATTAAAAAGAATGTTACTTATTTCAAAATGAAGATGAATACTTACTTTTTAATATAGGGGTAGATAATATATTCTACGCCTTCTGTAAAATTCTTAAGAAAGAATTTCACATCTCCTTGCTTATACAAAAAGCACTGGGTCACAAGAGGATCTATGATGAAAACTTTCTTGAAATTACTTCCTCACATTGTTGGAGAAGGAGCCTAGAATTTAAGAAATATAAATTCAATATAAGAAATACCAAATTAAGGAAAACACGAGCATTTTATGGCCTATAGATAATACCTGAGTGCAATATTGACTACAATATCAGATATTTCAACATTGAAGTCTCTCAGCATTTTGTTGTCTTCTAGTCTTATATCAAGCATAAACTCCTCTTGCCATGGCATTTTACTATCATCTACCCATCTCCTTTTTTAAGAAGTTCTTTATTTTCCTTTTGCAGCTTCTAAATCTAGTTTGTGATAACATTTTCCTTTGACGACAAACCTTGCTTTTTCTTCTCCTCCTCACAATTTGCTGCATTTTTTGTTTCATGATCATGAGGGACCTGAGGGTGGACCTCTTCAATTACAACTGATGACTTAGGTGCTCATGCTAGAGGTATATTGAGAATATCAAAGAACTTTTGATCATGGTTCTCAATAGGCCCAATAGATTTATCAAATTTATATATGAGCCTTGATACAATCACATAATCTTTTGCCATCAATGTCACCCTATGACAATGAGCTGCACATAAGTAAGCATCATTCATGAAGTCTATTGCAAAGTCTTCTCCAGCTTCTTGCAAGCATAGAAGAGCTTGAGTTTTCCACTTCACATTTACGAAGGATGTGGTCTTCATCATGGAACAAAGATTCACTGAAATTTGCTTAACAACTCTCATGAAAGGAAGTCTAGGGATAAGGAGTCCCACAGACTTTTTAGCCCTTCTTATGTCCCTCAAAGACTTGACATGATAACGGACCCTTTTTTTTGAAGACTTCTCTCATGTATCAGGGCCTTGACTAGTTGTCTCGGGAGAAGGTCCCTTGTGATCTTGATTTTGGCAATTTTGCTCTTGATCTTGAGGGTACAACTTCCTTGTTGTCTTCTTTGTCCTAGCCATAAGCTGCATAAGAAAAGAGTTTAAAGCTTAGAAGAAATTTAAAAAGAAAAATAACTAATGTAAAAAGTCTTTCACAAAGCACTCAAGAAACACGATCGATGCAAGCAATTAGGGTCATCCGGAAATCCCTAGATGTCCCTAATCGCTTCTATTGGTCGTATTCGAAAACAGTTGATTATAGAGAAATTTAAAAAGAAAAAAAAAACTAATGCAAAGAACCATTCACAAAGCACTCAAGAGAGACAACGGATGCAAGCGATTAGGGTCATCTGGAAATCCCCAGATGTCCCTAATCGCTTTTATCGATCGTGTTGTAAATGGTTGATAAAGGGAAAAATATAAAAAGCAAAAAAACTAATTTCAAAACCCTTTCATAGAGCACTCAAGAAACATGACCAATGCAAGCAATTAGGGTCATCCGGAAATCTCCGGATGTCCCTAATCGCTTGTATCAGTCATGTTCTAAAATGGTTGATTTATGAGGACCAATCCAAGCCATTAGGGGCATCCAAAACTTCTTGATGTCCCTAATCACTTGGATTGGTCATGTACAAGCTCTTATGATCCATCATACCTCACAAAAAATGTGTTCTATGATAAGATTTGAAAAGCACAAAAAAACTCGAAGGGAATGGCAAGTCGGCACTAGCAAAGAGTTCACAAAAAAAATGAAAGAAAATGGATAGAGGAGCTTAAATATGTATGTGGAATGAGATGACCGTTGGTGATACGTGGAACCTCTGATTGGTCCACGTCATCTAGACATTGTGAATCCAAATGTATAATGTCATGTGGCATCATTTGAGTGGGCCATGTCATCTACCCATTGTGATTCCCAAACATTCGCCACATGAACTTCTTGATTGGTCCACGTCATGTGACCGTTATCGGTCCTTCTCAACTATAAATACCAGTCCCCTTCACCATTTCACACTTTCAACATTCATAGAATTTCTCTCTTCATCACCCTTCATACTTGTGCTTCATACGCGATACGATCGATACAAGCGATAAAACTCATTTGACCAGCTTTTGGCTAGCTTATTTTGCTTGCATTGGTCATGTTCTCCAATACGGCACACTAGAATAACTAGAGCTAAGATGGAGGAAAAGAATGTGATCCTAAGTGTTTCTCCATCTGAGAAACTATTGGACTTCATGGTTCAAGAGGGTTTAAGAGTGGATTATTTTCCAGATGCAATGATGATATTCAATCCCAACATAGATTTTGAAGTACTTTTGGAGAAAACAAAAAACTTTTTGAGGGATGAGTGGGAGAGCTTCCTGGGTGTGGTCAATGGAAAGGATCTATTGTTTTTGGAAAATCCTATATCCATCCACACATCTTTGGAAAGAATCCATTGGATAGGGCAAAAATCACTAGAAAGTTCAAAAGGATAGATATCCCCTTTGCTAGGAAAGCTAGATGTATGCCCGGAGCATGAAAAGGACTGCTCTTTGCTCCTCTTGAGAATTGGCTTCTTGATATGGCTTGATCACATGTCAAATGACAAGGAGGAAGAATGTGTTCATGTTGAAGAGAAAGAGTCATTCATTGAGCTGGCACTTGAGGGAAGCTCAAAAAGTATGAAAGGTGTCATGGAGATTGTTGAAGAGATCAATCTCCAAGCAGAAGAAGAGTAGGTCAAGAATTTTGATGTTGCTACTTTTAAAGCAGAGACTGCAATAAGGGAGCCAACTGAAGATGTGAAAGTTTCTGAGAAGTCCCTTCTTTTCCCAAATTTACCATTTTATTTCATCTTTGGAAAGGAATTTATTCCACCCTTTTACATTCAAGAGCTCTTCAACCTAAGGAAAGACTACTGCCTTGCTGCTATAGCTGAGTCAAAGGAAGTTGCAAGGAGATTTATCAATGAGAAGGGAGAAAGAAAAGAAGAATTTCCGCATCTGGATTTAGCATTGTCAAATGAAGAATTCCAAGATTCATCAAAATCTCTTTCAAGCTGCTTTGAAAGAGAAATTTCTGAGAAGCCAACACTTGCTGATGAAGACTTTGATCAGCATCAAAAGGATCTTGGTATATAATCATTTGGGTGTGGCTATTCATTTTTGGACGTTGCTGAGGACAAAGGAACCATATCTATTCATTCAAAAGAGCTCATTGAGGAGGAAGATGAGGTAAAGGTATGTAAAACAAAGTTGTATAAGAGGTGACCGATTCAAGAGATTAGGGTCATCGGAGAATATCCGATGCGTTTGATCACTTGGATTCTTCATGTCTATGACTTGGATGCAAGATTGATAATCAACATCTAGTTGTGTGTAAAAATACTATTTTCAACATATGTTTGTATAAAGTTTAGGGTGAATAATTGAACACGACCGATGCAAACAATTTGGCCCATCCCACATTCTCTGATGACCCTAATCGCTTGAATTGGTCATCTCTGTGAGTTGCATGCAGCATTGATAATAAGCATCTGATTGTTGTTGGAGTTAGATGTTTGCAAAAGCAGATGAACATCACAAGGAAGAAGAAGAAGCTTGGATCACAACACACAATACTTAATGTATTACTAGAGAATGTACAAAGATAAGTAGCCCATTAGGGCAATAGGCATATATATAAGCCAGTCACAAAAACCTCCTAAAGAGGGAAAAAAGTGCCCCGACAATCCTAGAGTGTTCACACACATCACTACCTAAATATATCAACGAATTCCCCCTAGGAGTGATGTAGTGAACAAGTACTTGGCACTCATGTATAAGGAAGTGCCAAGCTATGTGGAAATCACTCCACAAAAGGAAGTAAGCCCAAAGCTTTGCAGAAAGCTTCAGACTTCTCCCTAGGCAAAACCTTCATGAAAAGGTCTACAATGTTCTTTTGCATGGGCACATATGCCAAGCTGATCTCCCTAGCACAGAACCTCTCCCTGACATAATGATAATGCACTTCAATGTGCTTAGTGCAAGCATGGAACATAGGGTTCCTTGCAACTGCCAATGCGCTCTAACTGCCAGTGAAGATGGTGGTGGTAGAAGACTAACCAACACCCAAATCAGCCATAAGGCGTCTGAGCCACACACACTCAACAATCGCTGTGAAAGCTGCCCTATACTCAACCTCACAACTGGAAGCAGCCACAGTAGGCTGCTTCTTGCTCAACCAAGATATACATGAGCTACCAAGCATGAAGCAAAAGCCACTAGTGGACACACGAGTGACATAGCAACCAACCCAATCAGACTCAGAAAAAGCATGCAAATCTAGTGGTAGTGATCCCCCCTTGGGATAAAACAACCCAAGTAGCGGAGTACCACTCAAGTAGCGAAAGATGCGCTTAACTGCCTGCCAATGCTTGACTCCTGGGAAATGCATAAACTTTCTCATATGTGAGATAGCAAACTGAATATCTGGTGGAGTAATGCATAAGTAAATCGGGCATCCAACAGCCTATTGATAGAGAACAACTTCAAATGCATCTCCAACATCATGAAGACTCAATCGTAAACCTATCTCCATAGGAGTGGCAATAGATTTACAGTCTTCAACACCAAAATGTTGCAATAATGTTTCAATGTATTTCGTTTGACACAAAGCCATTCCACCATCAACGTGCATAAACTGAACGCCCAAATAGTGATGCAAATGCCCCAAATCAGACATCTCAAATGAGGCACGCAAATCAGTCTTAAAATCAGCAATAAGCCTCTCATGAGGACCAGTGAGTAGCATGTCATCAACATAAACCACAATGATCAGAAGTACATCATTAGCTTAACACATAAGGTGCTTTTAGTTGGACTCTTCTCAAAACAATGTGCAATCAGATATGCCTATATCTTCTCACACCAAGCACGTGGTGCTTGCTTTAAACCATATAATGCCTTCTTCAACCTGCACACCTAGTTTTCATGCCCTTTCTGCATAGAGCCACGGGGCTGAAAAACATACACTTCTTCATGCAAGTCACCATTTAGAAATGTTGTTTTAATTTCCAACTGATATACATTCCAACCATGATGGGTTGCAAGCACAGATGCTATGAACAATAGTCATACAACAAATAGGAGCAAAGAGAATCAGTGCCTTTTTCCTGCGCATAACCCTTTGCAACAAGCCTAGCCTTATACCTGTCAAATGTACCATCAGGCTTATGCTTCAGCTTGTATACCCACTTAGTACCAATGGCCTTCTTGCCAAGAGGCAAATCACATAAAGACCAAGTACCATTCTTCATGATAGCATCATAATTGAGATTACATTGCAACCATCCAATGTTCAGAACTTTGTGATTCATCAAACGAAACAGGCTCAGTCTCATCAGAGAGACTAGATGCAGCCATAGCACAGCAATCTAATGCAAAAGAGGCACCATGAGAGCCTGAATAAGTATGATATGATAGAGGTGTGTCTAATTTGCTATCACGCAAAGTCTGCACCATCCATTTTGGCATAGTTTTTGCCTCCTCAATATCAGCTCTCTCATCAACAAGTGCATCATGTAAATCTGCATAAAAAATGGGATGATCTGCATCATCACATGAAACTTGCAAAGGCTGAGAAGTTGCCTCATTAGGACCAGCACTAGACTGTCCACCTGTAAAAAGAGGCAGCAAAGTATCATACATGTCTTTAGAGCTAATAGATGTCTCCTTAGTACATGAAAGCAATGGTTGAATAGTATCTTCCACAAAAACAACATCACAGCTAACCAAAATGCGTTTAGTCTGTGGATGATACAGAAGATAGCCTTTACTTTCAGAACTGTACCCAATAAAAATACATTTTACTGCTTTATCATCCAATTTTATAGCGATGTTATTCATGCACTAATGCATATGCCAAACAACCAAAAACATGGAGATGAGCAACAGATGACTTGTGATCATGCCAACATACATAGACATGTTTATTTCTCAAAGAAATAAAAGACATCTGAAAGAGTTGTAGGCTTGATAGAATATGCATAATCCAAGTGGAATCCTTAACTCTGCATGTAGTGTACATATGCATACATTTGTCAATTCTATTGGAAGTATGGGATCCCAAATCATGGCAGATGATGAATAGTTATGAAGAATAACATTTTGTCTAGAAGGAGCCTCTTTAGCCTCAGCTCTAGCAATCCATTCTTGGAGAGGATCTTTGTGGTCTCAGAACATGGTAGACATGCCTACACTTGGAAGGGTGAATTTATTTTTCCCCAACCAAGATCTAATGTCTCATATGGGCACCAAGGAGCCGGAACATCCCAAGCTCATGGAGCTCATAGAGACAGAAGTAGAGATAGACCAAATGTAAGCCTTGCCAACCCCTTGGGAAGAGAAAGGATGAGAGCAGAGACGGATAGAGAAGAAACTGAGAGACCTAGAGCCCCAAGAAACCAAAGAAATGTTGATGATTTTCCTTTGCTAAGGCCTAGGGAACACACTAGAACCTTGTTGCCAACCCAACTGGTTAAGTCCATGAAGAATTACTTCAATGGCACTGGAGACCCATATGATCATGTGGTCGAGTTTAGGCAAGTCTAGGAAGCTGAACAAGTTGAGGACCTATTCACGCAGTACAATGCTTTCGGTCTAACCCTTAGGAACACAACCCTTACATGGTTTCAACCACTAAATGAGAGACACATCAGGAACATAGAACAGCTTCTAGAGGCTTTCATTACCGAATTCTCTAAGAGTGGCATAAGGCATAATACTTCCTCATTGATTCACAGCTTCAAGCAGACACCTGAAGAGACCGTGAGACTTGCAGGAAGAAGGTTTAAGCAAGACTTAGAGAGATGTCCTATTCGTGAGTTACCCACACCAGCCAAACAGGTGGCTTTATTCTTGGATGGATTGCTAAGTACCAAATTGAGATCATATGTG
The DNA here is from genome assembly GCA_020310875.1 of Ceratopteris richardii. Classification (NCBI taxonomy): domain Eukaryota; kingdom Viridiplantae; phylum Streptophyta; class Polypodiopsida; order Polypodiales; family Pteridaceae; genus Ceratopteris; species Ceratopteris richardii. The sequence goes on along the minus strand of CM035440.1, from coordinate 108,453,843 downwards.
TACTTGAAGGACCCTAGGACCATAGAAGAGTGTGTATGCATGTGCATTGACATTGAGGATAACCTAGGAGAAGAATTAGAACTTTCAAAAATCTACAAAGATTTAGATAGTTCTACTAGCCTCTCTTCTATGCAATCCACATCTATTGAGGAACTCGCTGAAAAAGTAGCTCAGAAGTTAGGAGTATCAAGCAAAGAAATACCAAGGTTTGCCCCAGTGAAAAGATGTTATACTTGTGGAGGCGACCATATGGCGAACGTATGTCCCATTATGGCTCAACCCCAAGTGAATCCTAGTAGCCAGTACTGCACCATCGAACAAAGATACACTAATCACACAACACAAGATTGCCCATACAATAAGCAAGCGGTTAGGCAAACCTACCTTGAGCCATACCCACAACAGGGAAGATACCAGAACTAGTATCCACCACAGTAATATGGCAGACCTCAACAACCCTATCAGCAACCCTACCAAATCCCAGCAAAGGCCTCAGCCTATGTTATCCCAACAACCTCCAACACCGGTCAATGTGATTCTAGTGAAGTACGTAGCTGCAGAAGAGAATTTGAATAGAGCCATAGTCCCAGTAACACCATTACTGTCAGAACGTGACCCCACTGATCATAGTTTTGACTCTACTCACATTGATAGCCCACAAGCTCACTACATGCAGTCACTCGAGCATAACGAGTCATACTATTATGAAGACCCGAGTGAACCTAGTTGGGAGCCTGAGTATGAAAATGTCATGTATGCAAACCCCAACTCTAGACCCCAACCTAGGCAGGTAAGACCCCCATTTCCTAGAGGACCATGCTATCGATGTCAGGGACATCACTTCATTCGTGATTGTCCCATGCCTGCACCTACACAACCCCAGTCAGTAACAATCCAGGGCTTTTTCCAGATTGCGGAAAAGAGCATCTCTTACAAGATTGCCCTAAGAACCGCAATAACATGCCGAAAATCACTCCTATCAACGTTATTGGGTTAGTAGTAGACTCTGCAGGAAGTGTAACTTCCACTGCCCTTGTGCAACTAGTCACTAGAGCTCAAGCTTTACAGCAAAACCAAGGGTTAGCCCTGGAAAAGAGTTATGAGGTTAGTGAAACTCGGAGCATGAATAAGAAGAGGACTAGAACTTGGAAGGATATTCGTGAGAGAATGAAAAGGCAATGGGCTAAGAAGATGAGTGAACTCGAGGAAAGTCTAAGAGAGACGAAAGCCAAGATAATTGAACTCACATCTCAAATTCCCTCTCACACTACCCCACCACCACCATTCCCATCTCCATCCAATCCACCACCTTCCAACCCACCTCACACAATCCCACCACCCCCTAGAGTAGGATCAGTCCTAGCATATCCCACTCCTGAGGACCTAGACATGATGCTTAAAGCATATCAGGCCAGAATCCAAGAAGGGCCAAATGTAACGGATCATGAAATGTGTTACCCTAGAGCGGAACTAGAGTTGGAAAGAACTAAAATTTGCGCCAAGATGGTGGAATTGGCTCAAACCATGTTTGAAGCCAGTCGCCTCATTAAGTTCTCTAGTTCAGCTAAGATGCAGTTGCACTTTGATGGATTGTTAGAGAGATTGGAGAGGCTAATTGCACAGTCAGAAAAGGACCCAGCCTCTCAAAATAAGGACGAGGCAAGTGAAAGGATAAGCCTTCCTGCCAAGGAAGCTTATGCGCCTAACTCCATAGACCCAGATACATCTTCTTCTATGAATTGGTACTCACCAGAGTTCCTGTGAGAGATTCAAGAAGAGAAATGGGCAAAAGAAAGTGAAGTTCCTCCTCCCATTGAACTTGTGGATGACGTGCATGATCAATTCCCACAAGACATTCCTTCCATTTATGAGGAGCAAGAGAGTACTCAATCTCATGAGAGATTAGACTTTGAGTCTTATTCCTTACAAGAACTACCCCATTTCACAGGCCCATGGGAAGCTAAGTCTACTTGTATGAGAGCTCCCACAATCATGGTAAGAGACGAAGACTCTGTCATCCTGAGAAACACAAAGGTAGTCAAGAACACTAAAGTGCAGTGCAACCTCAGTTTAGAAGAGCTACTCAAGGTTAGGCCAGAACTGTGGAAACATGTAGCCAATCAAGTTCCAGGAGTAGCAAAACCTCATTCCCAGGTAGGATCTCATAGAATCATGCCAGAGATACCCTTGGATAAGATAGGAGACATGAGTGAAGGAGAAGAAGGAAACACCTATCTTCCCATTACCCATCAAGGGTACATTACCAAGGCAATTCGGTCTTGAATTGATTTATACAAATTCAGGTATCTTCATCACTCAGAAGAAGTATATTCAAGACATGTTGAAGAAGTTTAATTTGCAGGAAGCTAAAGTCTCAAGTACTCCTATGGAAGTCAACCTAAAGCTTAGTGCTCATGAAGGTGATGAAGTCCAAGACATTACAGGATACCAAAGTATGGTTGGTAGTTTGAATTATGCTACCTTAACTAGAATTGACATAGCATATGGAGTTAGTGTGCTAAGCCAATTCATGCACAAACCAAGGGTACCTCACCTAGAGGCAGCAAAGAAGATCTTGAAGTATCTAAAAGGAACTCAGAACCATGGTTTGTACTTTCCTTATACATCAGACATTAATATTAAAGTGTATTCAGATGCAGATTGGGCAGGATGCAAGGATGATAGGAGGAGCACATCAGGATACATATGTTTTGCAGGTGATAAACCCATTTCTTGGTCAGCCAAGAAACAACCTACAGTAGCTTTGTCATCTACTGAAGCAGAGTATAGAGGGCTAGCCAATGCCACTCAAGAGGCTATCTGGTTGAAACTTTTGTATACAGAGTTAGGCCTATATACAAGGCCACCAATTATCTTTGGTGACAACACAAGTTCTCTTCACCTTGCAGCTAATCCAATATATCATGCTAGGACAAAACACATAGAGGTTCATTACCACTATGTGAGAGAAAAGTTGCTTAGCAAAGACATTCAATTGACTTATGTGTCTACTAACATGCAATGTGCAGATTTACTCACTAAAGCTTTGGATGGAAACAAGTTATGCAGATTCAAATCCATGATTGGATTGCAGGATGTAGTTGAAGATTGAAGATGAAGACTTAAGCCATAGTGTTTGGCTTGAGGGGGAGCTGTTGGTGTAATTTGCAAGCCCACACACTTGGCTTGGAACCTTGGAAACTCGGTTTTGAAACCTTGGAAGCTTAATTCACTTGAAGAAAGGACCATGTGAACTTATGCTTATAAGTTCCTACTTCTTTACCCCTTGTAAAAGTCTAAATGACTTGGCATGTAAATGATCACACCTACTTGATTGGATTCGTGGAAATTAGAATGTATAAGTGGAGAGAATATCTCCCCACTTTTAGATGAGTGATTATAGGGAGCCTTAGATTTGAATTTGAAATTCAAACTTACTTCCTACACATATAAAACTCAAGACAAAACTCGCGGGTTGTGTGTCATCTCCCGAGTTCATTTCTTTTGTATCTGAGTGTGTGAGTGTACTACATCTTAGACCTCACCTCTCCAACTCATTAGGCTATGCTTATAATGCCAATGAGATTGTACATTCATGTGAATTAATAGAAAGAGTTACATTCATTATCTCTGTGATTCTCTGAGTATACACTCCAAGTCTGTCAACTTCTACAAGCCATATCTTGGTGATTTCTCAACCAAATCAAGTGATTCAAAGCTTGTTGGAACCAGCTCAAAGCATTCTACAAGAGTAAAAAGTTTGAAGAAGTTTGGTTCAGCCATTTTCGAGAAATTGTCTTCGAAGCAGTCTCTAGTATTTGTCTGCAGAGCTCCTAAAAAGTCGGGGGTAAACATATTTTTGCTAAACTCATTACTCAGAGTATAGTTCATCATTTCTTCTCATTCCACTTGCAAATGGTAGCTTGTTAAGCTAATTTAATATGTCCAGAAGGAATTTGATCAATTGTAAGTGTGCTGGTCATACTGAGTGAAAGACTGAGCAGGTGTCAATACCAAAATAGCAAGTTTTCTTGGATTTTTGAAGTCTCAAGTAGTCTGTTTTGATTTGATCATTACACATATCATTTGCAAAGTACATATATGCTTTCTTGGTATCATTTGGAAGCTAATCAAGTGTACTAAGAATTCCTGGAGTCAAAGAGGGCTGGTGTGAAGCAGGTTTAGCAGCACCTACTCAATCTCTGAGTGCATTCAACCATCCTCTCCCAACATTGAATGGATACAAAAATTAGAAAAGGTTGGTCCAACCCATGATGATAGAGTTGCAGTGCACATACAGTTTATGTCCCGATTGGAAGAGGTTGTCATTAAATCGGATTACTTCAAAAACCTCTCCCATCATCGGTGGATTGACACTTCAAATGATTTTTATGTTCTGTTCTGTGTGTTAATGGCAGATTATAATGCTGAGATAAAGCAACGCACAACAAAAGAACCAACCTTGGCAACACAATTTGCACCAGATGACATTCCTGCAAGTGCAACACACAGCAACATATTTCAACCTACATGGAGGATACGCCTACTCAAAACATACCCCGAGATGGTGTGCACTTGGAATAATATGCCCTTATACATCAAGTATAATCCCTGCTACTACCCTATCTTTTGACAAAGATCATGGCCCAAGTACACCAAAATAGTTTTGATAGTTAAAGGATGTGACAAGTGGCTAAAATATGTATACTTGGCACCACCTCGTGGCCAAACCATAGTCATATACATGATTTCAACCATTCGGCATTGGGGAGTCAGATTCAAGAATGTACCAGACATCATGGCAGAAATGTGTCTCAAAATATTTGAGCTAATGCTGGTTACATTCCGGACTTTTAAAAATGTTAAAGAACCTCACCTTTTAGCTCTCGAATTCAATGAAGGCAACCACGATCTCGTCTATGATATGAGCACCACACCATCCATCTCGTTGTATATGTGTGGCATGCTCGTATCAAATATCTGCCAGCGTGCTTCAAACAAACGTTGGAAGAAATGTTTATCATAGGGTTTTGGGAATATCATTCAGAGATATTCATTCCCAAAACATCTCATTTATTATATTTATTTGTTATGGAACAAGCTCTATATTCAGAGAAGCTACGCATGCCACATTCGGAGGTTCCTAGGGCAGTATACTAGGATGCCGTACTCACCGATTTGGCCAAAAGACTGAGGTTAGCAGAGCATCATTTGGCCACAGATGTCCTGGAATACTACATCCAATGGTCCACTCAACAAGGGTCTGTCAGAGACGATAGACGCGAGAGAGGGGGGAGTGTGGTAGTGGTCAGGGCAGTCAAGGACTTTCGAGACAAGGAAGCCAACGAGAAGGGCCAAGTAGGCAAAGCAGTCAACAGAGATATGACAAATAGGCCTATCATTTTTCATGAAGCTGAAGGTCAAGGACAAAGCACAAGAGCACATCAAAGAGGTGGACACACAAGAAGAAGGAGCAAGTAGGGAGCTCCAGGAAGTGTATGTCAAATTTTCAAAAGAAATCTCTACAAAAATAGTGATTTTCATCACTAAAAGCGGCCCAAGGAGTCCTTGAGCTTGAGGAGCATTAGAAGTACCTACCTATCAATTTTCATATTTTTTAGACTCCGTTTGAGCCCTCAAATAGGTGTGGTAGATTTGAACTTGTATGAGAACTCTTTTGCAATAGAAGTTACTCCATTGTCTCTCTCTTGGTTCTTGCCTTGTGTGCGTGTGTGTGTGTGTATGTGTGTGCATGTTTGTGTGCTTCTCACTCACGCACTTGTGTCATCACTTGTTTGAGGTCTTCATACCATCCTCACGTCTTCCCCGATTGACATTAAAGGAGGTGCTACTCATCCTTGAGGTACCCATCAAATGGAAATAAACGACTTTCCATTGGAATGTGCAGTAAAAATGAAAGGTCATTGGAATTTGGGATGACTACCAAGAAGAGAAAATCTTTCTTTAGCCACTATAAGAATCATGGATAGAAACCATCAATTTCCAATGATGAGTTAGGATTTCAAACTTCTCCATGAATTGTCGCACTTAATGGACACATGGACAGAAGTGGGAATTGAGCTTATTTGAAGTTCCCAATTTATAAACCGAATTTTGAAAGACGTACTCAAGTAATGAATACACAACATCTCGCTAAAGATAAGCCTTCCATACGAGAGGCTAAGGTCATGGATCTCCAAGGAAATTGGCAAACAATCGGCTTCTGCCATGCATTAAAAGATGAAAGCAATGAAGCAAAGAAGAGAACTTTTTTGGACATAAATCCATCTAACATCAAGGAGTAGGTGCGATTAGTGCATCAACCCTTTTTTCTTGGACATGCATAGGTATACAACACCTCACAAGAAAGTGTTTCAACTACTCTGTCATGCTGTAAAATTGATTGGGAACTAGATCAATATGACCCCTTATGTTCAAGAAAGATTATTTGAAGCAAAAAAACAATGGGGCATTATGAAGATTTTGAATGGTTGTACAACAGTAGCCATACTAATCTATCATGCATTGAATATCTATGATTATTTAAGGCAGATGCCCTCTACCATGGAAATGGTGAGGTACATTACATTAGCAATTGTACCTGAAAGGAAGCATGGCATGATGATCATAGAGGAGGCAAGTAGGAGTGCTCAACTAACCATGAGAGGATCCAAAAGAAAAATGATTTTTGAAGACCCATCTACAAATCCATCGACCAAATGCATTCATGCAATTCGAAGTCCACCTTAACACAACCACCTCCCATTATTGAGGCGAAATTAGAGGAAGCCCTCTAGACCACTCATACATACATGGAAGGACAAGTGAACCTAGTTTTTCAAGGTCATCGTTATTGGCAAATGAGTGAAGCAAGAGAAAAGAAACAACCAGGAAGAAGGTTATCTCAGATGGATCGATACAAAGAGTTAGGCCCCAACAACGTCAATCCATGCTTTGACTCGAATAACAAGGATGAGCCATCTACACTGGATGTTGATCTCAAAACTGACATCCATGATGATGAGAGATGGGATGAGTTGGATCAATTGATGGATCAATATGAAGTAGCAAGTAAGGCAAACACCAAAGATAGACAAGATGCTAGAGAAGAAAGTGTATAGGCACTGAGGAGAAATAATCCATATACTCTTCAAATCAACGAAACAACCACATTGCAATTCCAAAAAATTATTTTTGAAGAGAAACAAACAATTATTCATCCAAAAGAAGAGCCTCAACAAGAAGCTAAGCCAAAGACTGAAGAACAGATCGTACCAATTAGGGTAATGGTAGAACCATCTCCATTAGATGTGCAGCATGTCAGGAGTATCTCTAAGGAGGATTTAATAAAGGATGCTGAGTCGACCATTTGATTTCAAATTCGAAATCCTTTCAATAAGATGGTACACAAAAATAAAGGCAAAAATGTTATGATAGGGGAGACTCTAATAATACCACAAACTTGGCTAAATGTGGAGGTAATGCAACTCAAGTCATTGGTATAGTCTATGATTGAGTTCAGAGTCAAGTCAGAAAGACAGGGCACTACTGGTGTCTTGCTTGACATGAAATTTTGAAGACACAATGGTATGCATAATTAAAGAGGCACAAATAAAGAACAAAGCTCTTGAAAGATTTATGAAGCCATTCAGTATACCATATGGCATTGTGAAGAAATAGATGCATCGATATATCAAGAAGACTACCTAGAAGGATCTCGATGAAAATTTGGACTTCACAGCTAAAACTTTTACATATACTCAAGAAGAATTTGAAGCAACCAAACCTATTTGGAGGAGAAAAATTTTGGAAAAGAATCCAATACTATGGATGCATTGGAAAGAGGGACCATATTTATTACAGTAACCCATCTTTTTGCACAGTGCCTAGGCATCACCAATGGTATGAGTTTTCAGAAGATCAAAATAATGGAAAGTTAAACAAACACTGGCTCAAATTTCCACTATTATCAAGCCCACCTCATAACTACCTATGTACTGAAGAATATATGGTTAGGACTATAGAATTTTGGCTACCCGGATATGCATATGTACCAGATTTAACAATCAAGATGACCAATAAACTACTCACCATCATTCTAATAGTTTTGAAGATATTCAAACATGTAGAGTGCACTTTTTTTAACTTCATCCGCATTACCCAAGGAATGTATGCTCTAGTGTTCGATCTATCAATCACTCCAAGTTGCATAACCATCATGGCATATTAATCAAGGCTAATGTTCCTACCAAGTAATTATCTATCAATGACTCCAAGCTACCTAACCATCATGGCATATTACTCAAGGCTAATGTTCCTAACAAGTAATTATCTACAAACATTTGAAGAAGCATTCTTTACAAGGTTTTTTGAAATTCACTTTGAGATCTTTTCGAAAATGTCATCGAATTTAAATGCTAGATTAGTACCATATGAACTGAGCATCTTTACTGATCACCGACAAACACCACATGATGGAGTAAAGTTAGCTCAATGGAAAGAATGCATGATTCAAGAAGCTAACTTACTCAATCAAATTGAACAAAAAATATACCAAACCAAATCACACACCAACAAAAGCCTGTCGGGGACACCAAAGTTTAGGAGAAGCGATGTGTGGAGTGAGAAAAAAGCAAAAAAAGAAGAAGAAGAAGATAATATATCATTAAAAACACTAATCTCTGTCCAAAGACTCGTAGGGGCATCAATCAGGCTAAAACAAGACATAAGGAAAATAAAAGATATAGGCCGAATAAATGCAATAGGTCCTAGAGAGTGCAATAAGACAAAACATAATCAAATACATCCCAGGTATAACTACTAGCCACAAACAAAGAAATATGCATGCCATAGAAATGAAGAAGCACTAGGAGTGAGCATGGAAAAAAATATACATGCCATAGAATTGAAGAAATGGAAGAGTGCTCCAAACCCTTAAAGAACTTTAGGTACAACCACCGGGAGTGAGCATGGAAAGAAAAGTAATACAACAAGCTAGTCTATGAATATAAGGAATAGCAAGGGGTAGAAGAAATAATAGATAGAGGTATGGATCGAAAAAGGTGACAAATCCGAGTCTTGATCACTTCCTCTACCGCTAGATGCATGCATGGCAACCCAAAGTAATGCGAAATTCCTAGTGTATGATTAAAAGGAATATCAAGGGCAAGATGAAAGCATTGGACTAAGGCTCGGATAAGGTAACCAATTGCCTTTAAGTCTTGAATGCTTCCTCGATTGTTGGTAGTGTGCAACTAAAACAAGTATACACAGAGAAATTACAACATCAGGTCAGAGAGGAACAAGTTAGCAAGAGGCGATTGGGGAGAACAAGCCTCATTTTCCATATGCATCCCAAGTTCAGCCACCAGTTGCGCATCAGGAAAGCCCTCTAACAATGTCTCAATAAAATCTACAAAATCCTGTCAAGGGACAACATAAACTAAGAGGGGGAGAGTGTTGTAGAAGACTAAAGAAAAAGAGACAAGGAAGAAGGAAGGAGTTTTCTTTTCCAAAATTGCATTCTAAAACCTTGAGAAACTATGTAAACGCTCTAAAGGAGTCCTCTAGATGCATGATCCTTGAAAACCGTAGAATTACCCATGTACATTAGTAGGAATTTATTGATTTATACAAAAAGTTACAATCTCTTATGTGAAAGGACCATTTTTAGGGCACATGTATATAATTCACTTGATGACTCTTTGTAAAGACTTTTCACCATTGTAAAGAAGTAACAAGAGGAATTTCGAATTTACTTCATCTTGGCTATATATCTTCTCCTTGAGTGTGTATGTGGGTTTGATGCATGAAATGTTTGCCTAGAGGTGGTATCTTCCCTTCCCCTTCCCTTTTCTCCATTGTATGATGTGTGTCTGAAGCATTGTGAGTGTTGGAAGGAGAGTTGGAGTTTCCTACCACTTTGTATTATACCCTTAAACTTGAAGCATGCTTGTTAGATTGAGCTGAAAATAAGACATTGGATGTGTCTCTTCAAGACCTTCAAAAGAACATGCTATTGACTATATTCTGATATTGGAATAGAGACGTATGGATTGAGTTGTGCTTGCTCCTCCAATAAGTATCATGATACACATTTTTAGTGAGAGAGGTGTTATGAGAGGTGGATTCCCCTAATTTGCATGCATTGCTCTAACTTTCACTTGATTAGCTACCACATGTCTTCATAGGCACTTGATTTGTTCTAAGTCCTTGGGTTGATAATTTAACGAACCTATCAATTCATATGTACTTGCTTGATGATAGAGGTTTAGTCTCCTTCATTGCAAGTCCCTTAGACATTGTGAGCTTAGGTACATAGTTCTCCATTTCTACTTATTGGGAATACAGGATTTGGTAGGGAGGTCTAGATAGAGGTTTAGAATCTGGCAGCAAGTTTATGGAATGAATAAATTGGCCTCAAGGATATGGTAATCCATGCAAAGTTCTTTTGCAAAACCATTCCATTAATTATTCATCAAACATTAAATTATAAGATTTTCATAAATAGATGAAGTATATAATATATATGGAAATAGGCTCATAATTTTTACATCATCTACATGGGATGAGGCACCATGTACACTTAATTGTTTTTATTTAAAAGTTTATTTAGATCCATAAATAAAATTAAGGGTACCAAGCACATCATGCTCCCATTGGATCAAGTATTGGACACCTTTTTTCTAGAATTCTAAGGAACTCAGCAAGTAACTACATTTCAATCATGTTCTTAAGCCCTAAAGCCATTCCCTTTCGAGCATTATATCAGTTCTTTCCTTGTGTATGATCTAGAAATTTAGTTTATCTTTATATCCTTAAGACTCAAATTCAAGATCACACATCACAATATCCCAAATTTTATTGTATTTTCTTTACATCATGGAAACTATGTAATAATGTGATGATTATTATTGGGGAAACTCCACCCTCTTCACATGTGAGAAAAGGAAATTGTGGGTAGCAAAATCATCCACCATGACTCTTACCTTTCACCCTAAATCATCTAATGTGACTAGTTCATGTGGTCCAAAGTATGTTTGGACCTAAATTAAATCAAACAGGAAACATTGATTGACTTTATCCTCATGAAATACTTCCATATTTTTCCAAATGCTATTTGTCTTTATGTTCAAGGTTTCCAATAGTTGTATTGCACTTTTATCCTTTCCTTTTTGCTCACTAGCAGGTTTATGTTGTATCCCAGTAGTCCAAATATTACTCATCTCTCTTGGACATAAGAACTTAAAGCAAAGATTTCCATTCTTTGCATTTTTCAACATCTCAAGGTCGATTATTTGCCATGAGGGTTGTGGATTTTTCAAGTACTCTTTTCTTAAAGTGGTAATCTCATTTTTCATTTCCCTAAATCTTTTATTATCCAAAAAAGAATAAGTTATTGAGCTCTCAATTTAGCATGATATTCATTGATTTATGCTATTTTAATTGCATTTTCTTTGGTTTTGGGATCACGTCTATTTACTTCATGCTTTAGGGTCTTGTCAAGTCCTCAAATAAATACTCTAGATTTATCAAATTTATCTAGTTTCTTTGGCTCGAGGATTATTTATCTATATTCAAAAATTTGAAGTGAGAGTGGACATTTTCTTTAAAGGACTTTGCCCCATTCCTCCCAAATTGTTCCATCCTCATTTTCAGGTAGGAACTCATTTTTAAAGATTTCTTTGAAATGATGCAAAGTTTGAAGAATCCATTGAGCATATTTTTGCCTCATTTAGAACTTGTAGGATTTTGTCCCATGGGATAGATAGACTTGTTTCTAGAGCATTGTAATTTTGAGGGCTATTCTTGAGTTGATGAAAGTTTTTCCATTTATTTAGAAATATTAAGATCTAATCTTTATTTCGATGTTCTCTTCTCATAAAAACTCAAGGCATTTTATATCTTTCATGAAGGAATGATAACTTGGTCCCAAAGAGGCAGAGAAATGTGGTCTTTAATGATGGGGGAAGTATCTCAACCCCTATGCAACAATGAAGCATGAATGACCTCCACAAGTATCCTTCTTTGCCCTCTGCACACCGAAAATGCCCTTTCTCAAAGCATATACAGAGAACTCTAGTGGACTTTTGCAAATCTGTAAATGACACGCGGAGCTTTCCAACAAACCAAATTTCACTCCAATAGGAAATTGGATGATAAAGCAGTGAAATGTATTTTTGCTAGGTATAGTTTTGAAAGAAAAGGCTATCATCTATATCATCCTTTTTTCTCTTGCAAGATAATATATCTCATTTTATGAATACCCTTGGGCATGGTAACTAAAATTAGTTGAAAGTAAGAGAATGGAAGCAATCTTTTGCCTTGAGTAATGAAATGTGCACTGTGAAATACTTAATGATCTCAACCTGATTACAATTGATTTAATTCCTCTTAGAGGATGTTTCATTATAGATTAAAGATGCTATTATGCATTAGAGTATGATTAATAAGCAAGGAATACTCTAACTATGAACTTAACATGTACAGTGGTCACCCTAATGTTTTATGGAAAATAGCAACATACTTGAGAAAAATAATAAGAATTATCTCACTATCAAAGAAATCAGATGCTACATGATTTCAATCAATCCAATTACACACTAATACCTTTTGAATGATTCCTTAATAATGATAATTTGACTTTTGAACAAGGAGAACCAAGCTATCCAAGTCTCCTAAATTTGGAGAAGATAACATAAAGAAAGGGGTAGTGACCAAGATGTAGATCAAACTTGATTGTATTCAATTCTAACTATTTTTACAAGTGTGTAGAGTCTCTATATACATACATATCTCCTCATGGTATTTCATGACTGTTGGAACAAATGACACACCAATGTCTTTTGCTAAGGGCTTAAAGGGGTAATGAACCTTTTTATTTTTGGTTCTTACATGGTATACAAGGTTAACTGCTAGATGCATCGAACATAGGTTGTCTCCAAACATGTGAGGTGGGGAGCTCACAAGTCCTAAATCTATACACAAATCATTCAACCATATAAATTCCTATGTGGCTATTTTCAAGTCTCTATATTCACCTTTAGTGTTACTAAATGTTGTTTCTTAGAAATCCAAGACACAAGTTTACATCATGCAAATGCTAGAAATCTTGATGTACTTCTCTTGTCATCTTTGGATCTTGCCCAATGTGCATTTGAATATAATTTGAGATCCAAATTAGATGTATAAGATTAGAAAATACCGTCATTGATAGTGCTTAAGTTCCAAGCTCTAGGGGCTTGTCTTAGACCAAATATAGCTTTCTTAAGCTTTCAGAAAAAATTAGGATAATTAGGGTTTTCATATCCAGGGGGTTGTGACATATGTAGCTCCTCACTAATCCATCCATTGAGAAAAGTGTTGGGAAAGATGGATGGATGCTCCAAGAGATTGAGTAGGTACTTCCAAATCCTGCTTTGTACCAGCCCTCTAATGCTTTAGAGTTGATAAGTAGACCTCCTTAGCTTTCCAATCACACCATAAAATGGCCTATGTACTTTGGAAATGATCTATGTAAAGATTGAATCAAAACAGATAACTTTGAATCTCAAGATCTCAAGAAAACCTTCTATTTATGTCTTCGTACCTACTGGATCTTTTGCTCAGTATGACCAGTACAGTAGGAATTGGAAAAATTACTTTTAGGGGTATCTAATTAGCTTAACAAGCTAACTATTTCAAGTGATATCACTTAAAAAGACTAACTATGCTCAGAGAAATCAATTTAGCAAATAAACCTTTACCCCTGATTTTTTAGGATTGTTATAGACTTTGACCAGTGATCACCTCGACAAGCTTTTCTCTGAAATGGCCAAAAAGAATCTCTTCAAATTTTGGCAGCGTGTAGATAACTTTGAGCTGGTTCCAACAAGCTTTATATCTTTGAATTTGGTGGAGAAATGACTGAGATATGCTCTCCACAAGTTGGCAGACTTTCAAGTAGTATGACAAAGAACTCAAAAATGAACAATGTGAATATATGTATTAATGAACACTTGTATACAATACCATTGGCATGAATATCATTGCCAAATGGTGTAGATAGGTGTGGGCTAGAGTGTAGGCCTCACACACACTCAGAAACAGCAATGAGAAGCTCGGGAGTGATGATTTCTAACCTTGACTTTTTCATGATCACTTTTATAGTGATTGAGTAAAAATTTGAATTCAAATTCAAACTTTTGGCTCCCTATGATTAAGCTCCTATATCCTAGGAGATATTCTTTCAATCAAAGCTAACCTTTTTCCATGAATTCCTTTTGGTAGGTGTTTACAAAGATTTCGAGTCAAATGTGACTTTTACAAAGAGGTAAAGTGGTAATTAACCACTAGCATGTGTTCCTATGCTTTCCATATGTGTATGGACTTTAGTGTATCCTTCAAGCCAAATGTGTAGGCTTGTAAATTGCACCAACAGCTCCCCCTCAAGACAAACATTTTGGCTTGGTCTTCGTCTTCAATCTTCATGTATACCATGCAATCGAATCATTGCTTTGAACCCACAAAGTTTGGTTCCATCCAAAGCTTTAGTCAACAAATCTGCACACATGTTGGTTGATACATAGGTTAGTTGAATGTCCTTGCTTAACAACTTCTCTCTCAGATAATGGTAATGGACCTCTATATGTTTGGTCCTAGCATGATAGATAGGATTAACTGCAAGGTGAAGTGAGCTTGTATTATCTCCAAAGATTATTGGTGACCTAGTATATAAACCCAATTCTGTATACAATAGCTTGATCCATATGGCTTCTTGAGTGGCATTTGCCAATCCTCTATACTCTGCCTCTGTAGAGGATAAAGCAACAGTAGGTTGCTTCTTTGAAGACCATGATATTGGCTTGTCACCTGCAAATGAAATGTATCCAGAAGTGCTCCTCCTATCATCCTTGCATCCTGCCCAATCTGCATCTGAGTAAATCTTGATATCCAAATGTGAAGTGTAAGGGAAATACAAACCTTGATGTTGTGTACCCTTGAGGTACTTCAAGATTCTCTTGGCAGCTTCTAAGTGAGGTATCCTTGGCTTGTGCATAAACTGACTTAGCACACTAACTCCATATGCAATATCTATCCTTGTTAAGGTAGCATAATTCAAGCTACCCACCATGCTTTGGTAACTTGTAATGTCATTAATTTCATCACCTTCATGGGCACTTCGTTTGAGGTTTACCTCCATTGGAGTACTTGCAACTTTGGCATCCTGCAAATGAAATTTCTTCAACATATCCTGTATGTATTTTTTCTGAGTAATGTATATTCCAGAGTTAGTATAAACTAACTCAAGCCCAAGAAAATACTTTAATAGACCAAGATCATTGATCTTGAACTCCTTCATCATCTGGCTCTTGATTTGTCTGATTCCATTGACATAATTACTTGTAAGTATGATGTCATCAACATAAACACATAGATATATTACCTCTGAATTACTTCTCTTGATGAATAGAGAAGTATCTGCCTTGCTCATGACAAACCCTTGGTCTTGAAGGTAAGTGGTTAATCTGTGATTCCATGCCCTAGGTGTCTGCTTGAATCCATATAAAGCTTTATTCAATTTGCACACATATGATACCTTGTTTGGGTCCTCATAGCCAAGAGGTTGTGACATATATACCTCCTCTAAAATCCATCCATTCAAGAAAGCATTTGTCACATGATATTAATATTGGTTGTGAACCACCTTTATAAAGGATACCACCTTGCATACTATAGGTATCACTTGATAAGTGGTAGAAGTGGGGAGTAAGAGCTGAGTAGTCATACTCTTCAAGGATCGCTCGACGGCAGGGCGGAGGAACCAACAAGGTTAATCTCTGTGTGTCTTGGTAGAGAAAACGGCCTCGCGTAGATCACTACAGCAGCGCGTACGATAAAGGCTCTAAGATTGGCATCAGAGCATATCGCGGTCCACTTATGGGCTAACTCTGAACAGCTGCGCAATCAGCATTTGAACTCTCGCCACCCGTTTAGGAGGCAAGTCGTCTACCCATGATAGCATCCACGACTTCATGTCCAAAGCATCATCAAAAATTATATTATATATGGCTATACTAGACCAAAGGACGTCCGGCTGACAAGGTTTGGAGACTCTATTGAGCTCTCTCAGGTACATTAGAGAGAGAGGGTCTACTTCTTTTCTTTGTCTTTGATTTTGGAGCCACGAAAAGTTCAAAGGACATGAGTTTAAGAGCAATTTCAAATGAGGACCAGAAGAGATAAGACAGAAGTGGGATGCATCTATTACATTTGAAGAGTCCATGATCGAAGAACCTCCCTTCCATGAGCTTCTCGCTATTGTGGTTCCAAAGTGAAAGAAGATGGAGCTTCATGTTAATCACAGGTATTATTATTTCAATTTTGAAAGGGTCTGTATTTGCGAGAAGCTACGAAGGCTTCGAGGGCCAAGTTTTTGAAGGGAAATCATATGTATGGAGAGTATGAGATATGTACTCTCACCTAGAGTCAAGGATTCCCTCAAAATACCAGAAAGGGTAAGCTTTAGATACCTCCAAAGTAGCCATTTTTCATGATTTTTTACATAAATTTCAGAGGCTATTTTGCATAAATAGCCACTTTGGGAAGGAAAATGAAGCGGGATTTTTCTCAATTTGATAGGAAAAATCATGTATACACATAGCCTAGTGTATTGACTTTCATGTAAGATCAAGAAATCCAAAAGATACCTCAGTTTGATGGGAGTTTGAAGCTCCACAAAACCCCCTTCCATCACAGTTTGATAAAAAATTTCAGCACCTAAATCTAAGAAATTCCCATTTTGGAAGAGGAAAAAAAAGGTGCAATAGCTATGGATGGATGGGAAAAAGTATATATACTGAGAGTATGATGTATGGAATTCTTAGGGGAATCATTAGATTCATCAAAATGATAAGTTAAGGAGGAATTTTACTTCCTCAAAGACCCCCTTCCTGCACTTTTTGGAAACAAAAAATTAGATGTTAAATTTTGCCAACTCCACTTTTGGGAGTAAGGAAAGAGACCATTTATGAGGCTTCCCATGGATGAGTGCACATGTACATGAAGTATGGTGTATGAATTATCATGGAGAAGAGAAAATCCAAGAAAAATCCACATTTAGAGTGGATTAGAAGCTTGCTAAGAATTCCCATTTAAGTTTTTACATGAAAGTAAAAATCTTGATTTAGGCCCCTTTTGGGGAGCAAATTAGCATGCATGAAGGGAGGATTTGGAAAGGTAAAAATAGGCCCAAGCATCTTCATATACCACTCTCTGAAGCTATGGAGAGAATTTTAACATTTGATTGATGGAAGAATGCTTTGGGGCACCCCAAAAATTACATTTTCACACTTTTTCCAGCCCCTTCAACAGTCCACTAGTTTGGCATGTTCTGCTTGGAATGGCCATATCTTGGGCTAGGAAACTCCAAATTGGACGCCCTATGGCTCGTTTTGAAGAGAACAAGGTCTACTTTCAGTTTATTGAAAGAAATTTTGGAAATTAAGTATTTTTTCAGGTCTGTACAGCTCTGCAAAGTTTGAACAGTTTTTTGCAACTACCTTCCGGGAGTCATATCTTTCAAACCGGGAAGGCGATTTGAGTAATTTCACTTCGAGCTCTTTTCACATGCTATATATTTCAGTTTATGAATATTTGTAGGTCCTAAAGTGGTTTTTGCAGGTCTAAAGAAGGATTACTAATGCATTTTTTGACTAATTTTGCATTATTTTAGTAATCATTTGACCATGCTTTATGTTTTGGGGAGTGCTCCGATGTTTCAGACACTTCAAAGTTTATGTTAGGACCTGAAGAGGAAGGTGCAGAGGTCTGGAAGATTATCGAGAACGTTTGGGTGCATGCAATTCCAAAATCAAACTACTCAGGGACGTATATTTTATGCTTCAGGCATTTTACTTTATGTTATGGCATGTTCTGTATATACGTGCAGAGATTGGATTGCATACATCAAATGTTGATCATTATTTAAATTTTAAAGTATGGATCGACAGGCAAGAAGTATACTTTTTGATTGTTTGCAGGAAAGAGGATTGCAGAAACCATATGACTATGCAACAGAGAGAATGGTTGCTATGCAGGTTATGGAGTCCATATATAAGTTTATGGTGTGCATGCCATGGGCCTGTCAAGCCCTATGTTATTAGGTGGCCTGTGTGCCACTGAGCTTATGGTAAAATTTTTTGGGATTCCATTTCCTTGGGGAAATGCTGTCAGAATTTTTCCCACCGCATGGCATTATATAAGCACTTGCCTTTAGGTAAGAATGTTATGGCATCGTAATATGCCTTTTCTTCAAACATCAATAAGATGTAGGCATGCTTCTAGGCATGTATTTGATGGACTTAGTACCATCATAGTATTATATATAAGGCAACTTCAGTAGTAACAGGATCCCTACATATAATCCTTATGGATTTAGAATATAGGATTGCTAAGGGAAGGAGCTACACCTTCACTATTAGTAATGTGCACAAGCAATCTATAGGTTTTAGGAAGTTGCATACAGGAACGGGAGATATATTTATGATAATCTCCAAAGTAGTGAAGATTTACTTATCTTCACAAGAGTCTCACAGTATGATTAGGAGACTATGGGGTATCATGATCAATACCCAAAGAGTGACTAGTTCACTCATATACATCACTTGACTAAGTAGTGAAGCATTTCTGCTACACTACCAAGGAAACCAAATAGATGGGATCACCAAGATGAGTTTCATGAGAGAGCATTGACGGGTGCTTATGTGATTCGAGTGATGATTAGGAAGGCCACAGGTATGGCACTAGCTCTATGACTTAGAGCATAGATCCCTTAGTCAGAAGTAGTTGGGGTAACCAATACATATATGTATATTGGGATCTACCGAGAGGTACTTAGACCTAGTCTTTGTACCTAGGAACAAGTTGGTTTGGAACAGAAAGGGATATCCATTGTCACATACTAACTAGAACCAAACTAACTAGTTCCAGGACATGGGACTCACTTGAGTCCACCGACATGATTTTAGGATATGGGATTCATTAGAATCCACCTATATATTCCATTACATATATATGGAATATATATTTGGTTTAGTGTAGGTATGACAATGTGAATTGGAATAAGTTTTCACTGGTATGGGATGGTGGAAATGACTTCCCTTTGAGCACTCTTCTTCTATGGCCAGGAAGAAAAGGACTCATCATTCATGGTGTCATGTCTCACTAGATCAGAGGAGAGCTCTTAGTAGACATCTCCTACTAGGATTGGGAGTTATCCTTCACACTATGGGGAAGATTTATTCTTCCAGTAGAGAATGTGATAGGTGATTTTATCACCAGTGGTATCACATACTCATTTTTCAGTCTTTTAGGAAGGATAATTCCATCAGTTTGATTGGACCGTATAGATCCATGCACAGAGTATGGTTGGCAGAGATAGTTCTTTATTATGGATACACGTGTTTACGGTATCATGTCACATCATTGCTAACCATTTTAATAGAGGGCTTTGACCCTTATTAGGAATTTATTTTCTCCACCCTTCACTACATACACCTTCATTAGTTAGGGGAGATTTGTTCTCCATTTTCATAGGAATATGTGTAATGAGGGATTATGTTTTAGTTATGGAAGAGAGGACTAAATAAATCCATGAGAGAAAGTAGGGATCAGCTAAGAGATCCATGAGAGATCTCACTTTAGTTCAGTGGTCTTACTTTAGCTCCTATTCTTTGACAGAGAAAGAAGGAAAGGAAAGCATGATTTCTTCATAGGAGAAGAATAGAGTATGTTTTCCTTTAGAGAGAAGGGATGTTTGGCAAACATCTCTTACTCTATATTTCAGAAGGAGTTCATTTCCTCTACTTCTCAATGTAATTTTCCTTCATATGGGAGTATGATTCTCCACTATTTTGGAAGGAAAAGTATGGAGAACTTATGTGCATGTTCTCAGCTATGGATGAGTAGAGAAAATGGATTCAATAGAACCTCTTTCAAAGGGAAAGGAAAAGTGGAATAGGTTCCACTGCTAGAGCTCTTTTCCTTAGAGAGAGAGGGAGAGAGAGTTTCACTTTCTCACTTTTAGGTTGTCTAGATAGAAGTGGCACTCTTCTATCAAAGACAAGAGGGAGATTAATTAATCATGATGGTTAGATTGAGTCTCACATGGAGACTCTAGAGAGGAGCAATTATGTTACTTCAGTGATGGTCTTTAACTAGATGAGATGCTCTAGTTATTGACATTAGTTAGACTGGGAGTAGAGTTATGATTCTTCTCTTTAGGGTTTATAGGAGATAGAGATATATCTAACCTATTAGAGTACCAAACTCTTAGTTGGTGTTACATCATGAGTATGATGAGTAAACATCAATTAGGAGGATGGGTACTTAGGGATTATTTGAATCTCAAAGGGAATGCTTTCTGCATTCATATGGCAAATTACAAGGAAGAGAAATATTAGAGTTTGCACAAGTGCCAATAGATGCTCTTCCAATGGAATTTAGTCTAAAGGTAATGGATGAAAAACCACACACTTCTTGTTTAATGAAATGTAGAGATTGCATTTTACTGTCGTGAGTTGGATGATGGATTTGCATTGATCACAAGGTAGTTTAGATTAAACTATTACTTGTGATTACACTCAAGGTTAGGAAGACCTAGAGTGGTATGAGGGAAATCTATCATTTAGCCCTAGATGGGTTTGTAGTCACTTTTTATGGGACTTTATTCTATATTTCATAGGATTTTATGGTTTATTATCTCCATTATGATACGGTCAAGCTTATGAGTTTGGCACTTTGTACTTCATTTTCATATTATTACTCCATAGAGGATACATCATATGGACGTAGGTCATTTGGATGATGTTGTATGTCATGGAAGTGATAGTTTGGAAAGTGGAATGTATATGGGAGATAGTAGGCACCACTCAGACGGTTTCCCACCTCTGAGATGATCTCATATGAGGCTTCTTAAGGGCAAGGACATGGGGAAACAACACACAGAGATGACCATGTACATAGAGTACATGGGGTTCAGGGGAGTCCGAGCACTTCTTCTACCATTATGGACATTTCATCTACATTTTGGAGGACGAAAATGCTTTTAAGGGGAAGGAAATGTCACATGATATTAATATTGGGTGTGAACCACCTTTATAAAGGATACCACCTTGCATACTATGGGTATCACTTGATAACTGGTAGAAGTGGGGAGTAAGAGCTGAGTAGTCATACTCTTCAAGGATTGCTCGACGGTAGGGCGGAGGAACCAACAAGGTTAATCTCTGTGTGTCTTGGTAGAGAAAACGGCCTTGCATAGATCACTACAGCAGCGCGTACGCAAAAGGCTCTAAGAGCATTCTTGACATCTAATTGGTACATATTCCAATTTTTTTATGCGGCCACACTTACCAACACTCTAATAGTTGGCATCTTGGCCACACGTGAGAATGTCTCTTCATAATCAATGCCTTGGTTTTGTGCAAAGCCCTTGGCTACCAATCTGGCTTTATACCTATTGATTGACCCATCATAATTTCTTTTAAGTTTATAGATCCATCTGGATCTTATTACCTTCATGGATTCCTTCTTTGGTACTAGCTAGCTCCCATGTGTCACTTTCCTTGAGTGCTTCAATCTCATCCATAGCTTCTTTCCATTCTGTCTTGGTTATGGCTTCTTCATATGATCCTTGTTCTTCAATTGACAAATCTTTGGCAAGATAAACAAAGTGTTTAGTAACAAGAGATGTATCATACCCATATCTGATAGTTTTTTTGCTTTCTCTCTGTGATCTTCTAATTGATTGAGTTGAAGATTCAGGTATGTCTTCAAGCTTCTTCATCTTCATTTTGCCCTTGGACTTCCATGCCTTGAACTCTTCAAGGTTGATAGTGTCTTCATCATCTGAATTTGAGTCTTCATTCTGAGTAGGTTCCTCCTTGGCAAGACTTGGAAACTCTTCTTCCAAATCATAGGGTAGTTTAACCTTCCTGCATTCATTCTCATACCAAGAATCTTTTTCATCAAATACATCTCTACTAACCATGAATCCGTTATTGGAAGGGTTATAGAACCTGTATCCTTTTTTATTCAAATCATATCCAATAAAGATGCACTTCTCAGCCTTAGGGTCTAGCTTACCTCTAATCTGAGAAGGAATGTGTACATATGCTACACATCCAAATATCTTGCAATGGTCTAGTGAAGGTCTCTTACCATGCCATGCTTCATAGGGTGTCATCCCATCGTGACTTAGATGGTAACCTGTTTATGAGATAAGTGGCAGTAGAAACACTCTCTACCCATAGATAGTTAGCTAACTTTTTTTCATTCAACATAGACCTAGCTGTTTCAACAATTAACCTATTTCTTCTCTCAGTTACCCCATTCTGTTCAGGAGTATACCTTGTGGTGATTTCTCGTTTAATGCCTCTGTCCTGCAAGAAGTTTTCAAACTCATTCGAGAAGTACTCACCTCCTCCATCTGACCTTAGTCTCTTCAAATTCTTCCCTGTCTGATTTTCAACAAGTGCAAGATATTTTTTAAAGAAAACACCTCATCCTTGTGCTTCATGAAGTACAATACAGTCCACCTGCTATAATCATCAATAAAAGATACATAGTACCTTGATCCTGATATTGAGGGGTCTTTGCTTGGTCCCCATACATCTGTATGGACAAGCTCTAGGTAGTCTTCATGCATGTAGCCTTTCCTTGAGAAGGGTAACCTGCGAGACTTCCCAAATTGACAAGCACTACATTTTTATATCATATGTTGTTTAGAAATATTGGGTATTCCAATTACACATTGATCCCTACATATCTGCTTCAAGGTTCTTTCTCCCATATGCCCTAATCTTTTGTGCCAAATCTCAAGCTCTGAAGTGTTTGATCTTTACAACTGTATAGTGCAATATTCTTTGTGTCTTCAAGCTCAAAAGTAAAAAGTCTACCTGATTTTTCTCCTTTTGCTATTCTTTTGAACCCATTCCTTGGATCCTCCACAAATGCTCCAAATTGGTTGAATCTGACTTGCAAACCTTTCTCCACAATCTGATCAACACTCATCAAATTCTTTGTAATAGTTGGTACATAGAGTACCCTACTCAACAAGTTCTGATTTCCATCACAAGTCTTAACATTTCCAACTTTAACTACTGAGTGTTTGGTATCATCACCTGTTTGTACTTGATGTTTACCTTTTGGTTCCTCAAGATAAGAGAGTAATGCTACATTGCCAGCCACATGATTTGAGCATCCTGAGTCAATGTAGAATAGGTGGTCATCATTTGTACCTGATTTTGAAGTCATGTTCACGATCAGAAGAGAATCATCCTGCTCTTCTATATAATTGTTGTAGTCCTTTCTGGATTTGAATCCTCCTTGGTAATTGCCATTGTAGTTGTTGTTGTAATTGTTATTGTATCCTTGGTGATGGTTGAATCTTCCTCTTGACTGTGAGTATCCACCTCTTTGGTATCCTCTTCCTCTTTGATTCTTGTAATTCCTGAAACACTCATCTATAGTATGATTTCATAAACCACAAATGTTGCATGGTGAGGAGTTATAGGATCTCCACCTGCCTTGCTTACCTCCTCTGCCCCTTCCTCTTGATGATCTACCTCTCCCTACATACTTGGCTTGGGAGGTAGAGCCTTCATCTTCCACCTTCTTGTTCTTGCCTTTATCTTTAGAATTTTTATCAGTATATAGGGCAGAAGAGTTATTACCTTTGGATGTGTCTCCATTCTTGTTGAGCTTTGCTTCATGAGTGAATAATTGTCCCATGAGAGTGGTAAGATCTGGAATCTGCATGTCCATGTAAAGGTCCATGGCAGTGGTGAAGCTTTCCCATTTGTCATCAGCTTTGATCCCATTGATCACTTGTCTTACAATCTTCTCTTCTTCAATCTCTTCTCATATGCTTGCTAACTGATCTACTACATCTTTAATCTTGGTCACAAACTCTGAAACAACTTGCTTAGGGTGCTTCCTTAATGTGGTGAATTCAATCCACAACTGATTTTTTCTAGCCCTTTTGTTGGAAGAAAAATAAGATGACAAGGTTTCCCAAGTCTCTTGGGATGTCTTACAGTTCCTAATGTGTGGCAAAAGAAAATCAGAGATGGAGTTGAGTAAATAAAACCTTGCCAATGCATCCTTATCACACCATGTGTTGAGCTTTTCATGTTCCTCCTTTGTTGGTAATCCTCTTGTTTTGAATGAGGGCAATTCCTCATCTCCTGAGATGTATCCATAAAGAATCCTTCCTTGTAGGTAGGTATTCATCCTTAAAGACCATGCCTGATAGTTGTTCCTGTCCAATTTATCAATAAATGAAGGAAAACCATCTCCCATTTTACCTTAGTTTGCTCTGATACCACTGTTGGGAAAGATGGATGGATGCTCCAAGAGATTGAGTAGGTACTTCCAAATCCTGCTTTGTACCAGCCCTTTCATGCTTTAGAGTTGATAAGTAGACCTCCTTACCTTTCCAATGACACCATAAAATGGCCTATGTACTTTGGAAATGATGTATGTAAAGATTGAATCAAAACAGATAACTTTGAATCTCAAGATCTCAAGAAAACCTTCTATTTATGTCTTGACACCTGCTAGATCTTTTGCTCAGTATGACCAGTATAGTAGGAATTGGAAAAATTCCTTTTAGGGGTATCTAACTAGCTTAGCAAGATAACTATTCCAAGTGATATCACTTAAAAAGACTAACTATGCTCAGAGAAATCAATTTAGCAAATAAACCTTTACCCCCAATTTTTAGGACTGTTGCAGACTTTGACCAGTGATCACCTCGACAAGCTTTTCTCTAAAATGGCTGAATAGAATCTCTTCAAATTTTGAGAGCATGTATAAAGCTTTGAGTTGGTCCCAACAAGCTTTATATCTTTGAATTTGGTGGAAAAATGACTGAGATATGCTCTCCACAATTTGACAGACTTTCAAGTAGTATAACAGAGAACTCAAAAATAAACAATGTGAATATATGTATTAATAAACACTTGTACAGAATACCATTGGCATGAATATCATTTCCAAATGGTGTAGATAGGTGTGGACTAGAGTGTAGGCCTCACACACACTCAGAAACAGTAATGAGAAGCTCAGGAGTGATGATTTCTAACCGTGACTTTTTCATGATCACTTTTATAGTGATTGAGTACAAATTTGAATTCAAATTCAAACTTTTGGCTCCCTATGATTAAGCTCCTATATCCTAGGAGATATTCCTTCAATCAAAGCTAACCTTTTTCCACGAATTCCTTTTGTTAGGTGTTTACAAAGATTCCAAGTCAAATGTGACTTTTACAAAGAGGTAAAGTGGTAATTAACCACTAGCATGTGTTCCTATGCTTTCCATGTGTATGGACTTTAGTGTATCCTTCAAGCCAAATGTGTAGGCTTGTAAGTCGCACCAACAAAAAGAATTCTTCACATCAAGTTGAAGTAGCTTTCGATTCCTTGCTATTGCAACACTTATCAAGGTTCTGATGGTTTTCATCTTGGCAATACTTGAGAAGGTTTCTTCATAGTCTATGCCCTGTGATTGAGGATATCTCTTAGCAACCAATCAGGCTTTATGCCTACAAATAGAGCCACCTAAATTCCTTCTGAGTTTGTACTCCCATCTGTGGCCTATTACCTTTTTTTTGGTTTGCATAGGAACCAACTCCCATGTGTCCATTTCGTTTTAAGCTTCTATTTCCTCTTTCATGGATTTTTCCCAATGAGGGTCACCTTTGGCTTCCTCATAAGTAGAGGATTCTTCTAAAGTTTTATATTGGCCAAATATATGGTATGTTTAGTTACAAATGCTGAATCATCATCATATCTTTCAAGTTGTTTTCTCTCCCTTGTTGATCTTCTAGGAGCATATTTAGAGCATTATCCACATTCTTGCATCTTAGCCTTTTTGCTTGATTTTGAGAGTTTGTAATCTCTCTCTCTTTCTCATCTTGTTCTTCTTTTGAATCAATTCTAGATTCCTACACTTGTGCATCATGCTTATTTTCTAATTGAAGAACATATGTGTCGAGGTCATAGGGTAGCTTTACCTTTTGCTTATCTTATTCATACCATGACATGTGTTCTTCAAATACAACATTCTTGATTGTAGTGGATTGCTTTGTAGTTGGATTGTATAATATGTAGCCTATTTGCCTTGCATCATATCCAATGAGCAATTCTTTCATTGCTCTTTCATCCAATTCCCTTATGATTTGTGAAGGTACATGTGCAAATGCTAAACAACCAGAGACTTTGCAATGACTTAGATTTGGCTTTGTGCCATTCCAAGCTTCAGAGGCAGTCATACGTTGATGTTATTTTGATGGTAGTCTATTGACAAGATATACTCCACTAGATATTTCTTCTTCCCACATGTAGTGTGGTAGCTTCTTTTCTTCAAGCATACTCCTAGCTATCGAAACTAGAATTTTGTTAACCTCCTTTCAACAACAACATTCTGTTGAGGAGAGTACCTAGTGGTGACTTCTCTTTTCATGCCCTTATCTTGCAAGTATTCATCAAAATATTTGCAGAAATATTCTCCCCCTCCATGCGATCTAAGCTTCTTCAATGACCTGGCAGTGTAATTCTGTTGGAGACCTCTTAATCTCCAAAGGTTTGATCTATACTGACTTAAGAACACTTCTATGTCACTTATAAACCAAAATTTACACAAATATTGTTCTTCTTTACCAAAACTTTCATCATCACTTCTCTGAGTGAAGAAGTATTTACTACAGAAAATCTGCTTCAGAAATCAACTTCATTACCTGCACAAAACTTCAAATTTCTTCAAGCAAATGATGCACAAGTATTCGCAATACCTTTCCGCAATCATACTAATCATTAATTCTCAAAACTAATCATCAAAAGTTTAATTTGATCCTTAAGATCAAAGATATGTCATAACTGTCTTCCAGAAGTAGCGCCTTCGACATAGTCAACTTCTTAAGTTGATTTCTCTCAACACAAAACCCGTTTTGCTAAATGCTTTTAGCCATAGCTTCCCTATCTCCTAACTTAGATTTTAAGTGCTCACTCATCAAAAACTTTACAGTATACACTCATATCTAAGCAAAACACTGAGACGGAAAAGTGCGCTACTCTCAAACTTCAGTTTTCACATTCTACATATGAATGTTCCTATTGATCATTCTCATAGTAGGAGAGGAATTAGATTCTGAAACTCTAGACATAGCTTCGTTAGCTTCTCAATTAGATGTGTACAAAAGGAATTCTGATCCACATGATCAGACAGAGAGCACTCAGAGAAAAACCCGTCGCTATTTTCTGGGAAAAAACTCTCTACACATCTCTAACACATTTGTCATCTACAAATGACTCTCACTCACATTTCTTGTCATCATTAACTTATATATACATGACTTTAGACTTATCTCGCATCTATGACGCTACTCCTTATCATCCTAAGATTTAGTTCTACTCAGATTACAAGGATTTCCACATATATGTACATATGTGTATAAGACATCATTCTGAAATCTCCTTCAATTTCTCAAGTATCTTCCTTCACTTCATTCTGACCATAAGCATTCTTCAAGATCTGTATAATCATCAATTTGTGATTGGCTTGTTCCAACAGCTCCCCCTCAATCACTAATTGTGATTATTCCATTCTTCTTCACTCCTGCCATCTCCTTGAATCTCTGTAGCTTAGGTCCATCCAAGTTCTTTGTCATCATATCTGCCACCTGTTCTTTTGTTGGAGTGTACATCACTTCAATCTCTTTATCAAGTACCTTTTCCCTCAAGAAATGATACTGAATCTCTATGTGCTTAGTCCTGGCATGAAAAACAAGATTAGCTGCCAAATACAAAGAACTCATATTATCTCCAAAAATAATTGGAGTACTATGATCAGTCTCAAAACTCTTCATCAAGGTCTTCAACCATATCACTTCTTTTGCAGCTTCTACCATTCCCTTATACTCAGCTTCTGTGGATGATAAAGCAACTGTATGTTGCTTCTTTGAACACCAAGAAACTAGTTTATCTCCAACATAACAAAGATACCCATGAGTAGACCTTCTATCATCTGAGTCACCTGCCCAATCTGCATCACTAAATACTTTGATTCTTGTGTCAAAAGTGAAACCATAATACAAACCTTCACTTAAGGTTCCTTTGATATATCTGAGTACCCTTTGGGCTGCAATCCAATGAGTCTTCTTTGGACAATGCATAAATTGTGACAACACACCTACTGCATATGATAAATCTGGTCTTGTCAAGGTAGCATAGATTAAACTACCTACCAAACTCTGATATTTCTTCATATCATTGAATTCTTCACCTCCATACCTGCTTAATTTATGATTTACCTCCAATGGTGTAGTTGAAGTCTTGCAATCTTCCATGTTAAACTTGACTAGAAGATTCTTCAAATACCTCTCTTGTGAAACATATACTCCATGTTGAGTATACACAATCTACATTCCTAGAAAATAAGATAAGTTTCCCAAATCACTTATCTTAAACTCCTTCTCTATTTGCCTTTTGAGTTCATTGATTCCTTGAGCATCTGTTCCTGTGACAATAATATCATCAACATAAATGCACATGTAAATGTATCCATTTTCACTTGCCTTCACTAGCAAGCACTATCTGCCTTTGATGCTTGAAATCCACATTCATTCAAAAACTTGACAAGTCTATAATTCCAAGCTCTTGGAGCCTGCTTCAACCCATACAAAGCTCTCTTGAGCTTACACACATAATCTGATCCAATTGAATCCATAAAACCTTCTGGTTGCTCCATGTATACTTCATCTGCAATGTATCCATTTAGAAATGCATTTTTCACATCCAATTGTGATAATTTCCATCCCTTACAAGCAGCAATAGCAATCAATGTTCTAATTGTAGACATTTTAGCAACAGGACTAAAGGTTTCATCATAATCTACCCCATAAGTTTGGGCAAAACCTTTGACCACAAGTCTAGCCTTGTATCTAGACACCTTACCATCTGCAAACCTTTTTGTTTTATATACCCACTTACATCCAATGACTTTCTGATTCTTTGGTCTTGGTACTAATTCCCAAGTTTCATTTTCAAGTAGAGCATCATACTCTTCCTGCATTGCTGTTTTGTTTTGGACTCCAAGTTGTCCTCTCCAATCATGAAGTAACAAAGAATCAACAAATCATCTTTATTTTGTCAATCCTAGGAATATCCATAAGACCACAGCCCCTTCAAGATAATAGATTCAAGGAAATAAGAGATTGATGGCTGGATTGCTGAGAGAAATTGAAGATGAAGAGAAAATCTTGATTTTACCATAACTAAGGCAAATCTCCATCATTTTCTATGTTCTTTATGTCAAAATCATGCCATTTCATTAGCAGAATACAAATATGAACTCAAAATTGAAAAATATCACCTGTGTCACAAAGACGAGACAATCGCGATTCTGTACCAACAGACGATTTTCACAATTTTGGAACTTCCTTCAGTTCTTTTCCACTTATTACAGCAATAGGTCTCTCTCTTCATATAACTTACTCAGTAATACACAAATGTGACTCACAAATCTCCATGATTAAGCAAGAGACAAGCTCACACATCAAAGGAAATACACTCAACAGGAGAAAACACGATTTTGCAGAAACTCTTTCTTCTCTATTGATAGCTTGAGCAAATGACTAACCAACCTCTCCAAAATAGAGAAAATTGACTTATATACATTTTCAAGTGTCCCTTTTCACACTTGAAATTAGGTCTTTTTCTCTAATTTTCTAAAAAAATGCTATCTAAGAGTTTCTAAAAATTCTACAAAAATTACAGGAGATCCTCAACCACATAAGGAAGACTCTTCCTTATTTTTACAATCATTGCATAAATATTTTACAAGTTTTTTGACTTTTTACTAATTTTTTACATCCAAAATGCTCTTCCAAAAATACACCTTCCAACAATTGCCTTCTCCCAATTCTGTTTACCTTTGGCTTCTTCATAAGTGATTGGATCTTCTTCTGTCTTCACAATGTAAGCATAATCTTTTGTTGTTAGAAAAGATGTACCATAACTATACCTTATAGGTTCTTTCCTTTCCCTTGTAGATCTTCTGATTTCTGCACTTCTCGAAGTTTCAGACTCATTTGATTCTGGATCAAATCTTGGCCCTTCTTCTACATGATCCTGCAATCTACTTTTAGAGTCAACATCATCAATACTTTCTTCATACACTTTTACTTTTGCCTTTCCTTTCCTTTGTATCTCTTCCACACCTGCATAATCATTTGTTGATCCTGTATTACATGTATTTTGCTCATCAAATGTCACATCTTTGGTAACAAGAAATTGCTTTGTGGATGGACTCCACAATCTGTACCCCATCTGTCTATCATCATATCCAATGAACACATACTTTTCTGCTTTTGGTTCTAGCTTATGTCTTAATTGTGAAGGAACATAAGCATATGCAACACATCCAAATACTTTACAATGATCAAGAGTAGGTTTCTTACCCCACCATGCTTCATAAGGGGTTCCTCCATCCAAAGCTTTACAAGGTAACCTATTCACAAGGTATGTTGCAGTGTTAATGGCTTCTGCCCATAAGTAATTTGGACAATTCTTTTCCTTCATCATGGCTCTTGCAAATTCTACAAGAGTCCTATTTCTCCTTTCTGCTACTCCATTCTGTTGAGGAGAGTACCTGCAAGTTACTTCTCTTTTGATACCTGCATTCCACAAATAATCATCAAACTCTTTAGAGAAATACTCTCCGCCTCCATCTGACCTTAACCTCTTAAGCTTTTGCCATGTGATCCTTTCTGCATAGGCATGAAAATGTTTGAATGTCTTAAAGACTTCTGATTTATCTTTGATTACATATAAAGTAATCCACCTAGTTGCATCATCAACAAACAACACATAATATCTGGATCCATTTATGCTATAGTCCCTTGAGGGACCCCATACATCTGTATGAACCAATTCAAGCATATTTGAATACTTGTACCCTGATTTGTTGTAAGAACCTTTATGTGCTTTACCTAATTGACAAGCTTCACACTTGTACACCATATGTTGCCCTTCAATATTTGGCAATCCAAGCACCACCTGATTCTTTGACATTTCCTTTATAGCTCTCTCATTGAAATGACCTAGCCTTTTATGCCATAGGTCTAATTCAGATACCTTTTGACTTCCATAAGTAAACAATGCATGTCCCACATTACCTTGGACTTTGAGAGTGAACAATCTTCCTTCCTTTTTCCCTGCAATTATGTTTCTATATCCCTGATTCGGATCTTGTACATAAACACCATCATTTGTGAATCTTACCTCATATCCTTTCTCCACAATTTGCCCTACACTTATCAAATTTTTAGGAATAGTAGGAACATAAAGTACCTTACTCAAAAGTGTACTTCCACTCTTTGTCTTCACTGATCCAATGCTCTCCACTTTATGCTTGGTATTGTCACCTGTTTGAACTGTATGTCCATTCACCTTTGCTTCCATATCAGTCATCAAGGATAGATTCCCACTCAGATGGTTACTACATCCTAAGTCAATATAAAACACTCTTTGATCTTCTCCCATTGATTCATGAGTTGCATTCAAGATAAGAGTCATATCATCCTTCTGATCTGATGCATAATTATAATAATTGTTGTTGTAGGACTGAGATTGGAAGTTTCTTCCACCTCCTCTACCATATGATGTCCTACCACCTCTTCCTCTGAAGTTACCTCTTTGGTTTCTGCCTCCTCTACCTCTTTGATTATAATTCTGATTATTGCTTCCACCATTTTGATTGTTATACCAACAATCATTTGCCAAATGATTTGTTCTGCCACAAATCCAACAAGCTTTAGCATTATCTTTGTTCTTACCTCCTCTTCCTTTACCTCTGAAATTCATCTTTCCTTTTGTAAAGTTAGCTTGATTTGAATTCCCTTCATCATCATTCGATTGCTTTCCCTTGCCATTCTTTTTCTTGTCCTTGGAGTACATAGCTTGACTTGTACTTCTATCATTGTCTCCTTTAAGGTCCTGCTCAAAAGTTAGCATGTGTCCTAGCAATTGATTAAGATCAGGAGTAAAGTGATCAAGTGACAACTCTATGGATAATATGAAAGGCTTCCACTTCTCATCTCCTCTCAGACCTGTAAGTATTTGTCTTACCAAC
Organism: Ceratopteris richardii; assembly: GCA_020310875.1. Taxonomy (NCBI): domain Eukaryota; kingdom Viridiplantae; phylum Streptophyta; class Polypodiopsida; order Polypodiales; family Pteridaceae; genus Ceratopteris; species Ceratopteris richardii. Next base: position 108,421,670 of record CM035440.1, on the reverse strand, counting down.
TTTTCCTCTTCAATGTCTTCATCCACTGCCCCCAAGCTATCTGCAATATCCTTCATCCTTGCCACATAATCAGAAATTGATTGTGAGCTCTTCTTCTTGAAGGTTGTGAACTCAGCCCATAGTGAGGACTTCCTTGACTTGGTTGTATTTTGGAAATGCTCTTCCAAGGCATTCCAAACATCTGTTGCACTTTCCAACCCTCTAATGTGAGGTAAAAGATAATCATTTACAGCCATGTAAATGATACTCCTTGCTTGAGCATCCTTTCTCATCCAAGTCTTCAAATTTGCAAGCTCTTCCCTAGTTGGAATACTAGGATCTGCAAATTCAGGCTTTTCTTCATCTCCTGTAATGAATGCCATCAAATCTTTACTCATGAGGTGTGCCTCCATCCTCATGGACCAAGCTGGATAGTTCTCCCTATCTAGCTTATCAATCTGCAAGCTTTCTCCCATCCTTGACCTTCTGTATCTGCAATTACTATGATTTATGAGGATAAAGTGTACCTTTGATATAAGCTTTGTCCTTCTTGATTCTTTTCGAACTCGTGCTTTGAACTTCTGCAGGTTATCTTCAATAATTTGTCCTTGTCCTCCTTTGATTTGGAAGAACTCCAATATCTGCACCAATCGGAACTTCAATTGTCTTTTCTTCTCTTGTATTGCACCTTCAGCTCTGATACCACTGTTGGAGACCTCTTAATCTCCAAAGGTTTGATCTATACTAACTTAAGAACACTTCTATGTCAGTTATAAACCAAACTTTACACAAATATTGTTCTTCTTTACCAAAACTTTCATCATCACTTCTCTGAGTGAAGAAGTATTTACTACAGAAAATCTGCTTCAGAAATCAACTTCATTACCTGCACAAAACTTCAAATTTCTTCAAGCAAATGATGCACAAGTATTCGCAATACCTTTGCGCAATCATACTAATCATTAGTTCTCAAAACTAATCATCAAAAGTTTAATTTGATCCTTAAGATCAAAGATATGTCATAACTGTCTTCCAGAAGTAGCGCCTTCAACATAGTCAACTTCTTAAGTTGATTTCTCTCAACACAAAACCCGTTTTGCTAAATGCTTTTAGCCATAGCTTCCCTATCTCCTAACTTAGATTTTAAGTGCTCACTCATCAAAAACTTTACAGTATACACTCAGATCTAAGCAAAACACTGAGACGGAAAAGTGCGTTACTCTCAAACTTCAGTTTTCACATTCTACATATGAATGTTCCTATTGATCATTCTCACAGTAGGAGAGGAATTAGATTTTGAAACTCTAGACATAGCTTCATTAGCTTCTCAATTAGATGTGTACAAAAGGAATTCTGATCCACATGATCAGACAGAGAGCACTCAGAGAAAAATCTGTCGCTATTTTCTGGGAAAAAACTCTCTACACATCTCTAACACATTTGTCATCTACAAATGACTCTCACTCACATTTCTTGTCATCATTAACTTATATATACATGACTTTAGACTTATCTCGCCTCTATGACGCTACTCCTTATCATCCTAAGATTTAGTTCTACTCAGATTACAAGGATTTCCACATATATGTACATATGTGTACAAGACATCATTCTGAAATCTCCTTCAATTTCTCAAGTATCTTCCTTCACTTCATTCTGACCATAAGCATTCTTCAAGATCTGTATAATCATCAATTTGTGATTGGCTTGTTCCAACAAATTCTATACATGTACTAGATATCTTTTGAACCAATCAAAGAATTCATCCTTTCTTTTTTATAAAATATGATAATGTCCATCTAATTTGATCATCAACAAAAGATACATAATACAATGAGACTACTAATGATGGTTCTTAACTTGGTCCTGTTGGAGTTAGACGTCTGCGGAAGCACGCGAACAGCACAAGGAAGAAGAAGAAGCTTGGAGCACAACACACAAGACTGAATGTATTACTAGAGAATGTACAAAGATAAGTAGCCCATTAGGGCAATAGGCGTATATACAAGCCGGGGGAAAAAAACCTCCTAAAGAGGGAAAAAAGTGCCCCGGCGGTCCTAGAGTGTTCACACACATCACTACCTAAATATATCAACAAATCCCCCCTGGGAGTGATGCGGTGAACAAGGAGCTGGCACTCATGTATAAGGAAGTGCCGAGCTATGTGGAAATCACTCCACAAAAGGAAGTAAGCCCAAAGCTTTGCGGAAAGCTTCAAACTTCTCCCTAGGCAGAGCCTTCGTGAAAAGGTCTGCAATGTTCTCCTGCGTGGGCACATATGCCAAGCTGATCTCCCCAGCAGAGAACCTCTCCCTGACATAGTGATAATGCACCTCAATGTGCTTAGTGCGAGCATGGAACACAGGGTTCCTCGCAACTGCCAATGCGCTCTGACTGTCAGTGAAGATGGTCAACACCCAAATCAGCCATAAGGCGTCTGAGCCACACACACTCAACAGTTGCTGTGAAAGCTGCCCTATACTCAGCCTCACAACTAGAAGTGGCCACAGTAGGCTGCTTCTTGCTCAACCAAGATATACATGAGCTACCAAGCATGAAGCAAAAACCACTGGTGGACACACGAGTGTCATAGCAACCAGCCCAATCTGAGTCAGAAAAAGCATGCAAATCTGGCGGTAGTGATCCCCCCTTGGGATAAAACAACCCAAGTAGCCGAGTACCACTCAAGTAGCGAAAGATGCGCTTAACCGCTTTCCAATGCGTGACTCCTGGGCAATGCATAAACCTGCTCATCTGTGAGACAGCAAACTGAATATCTGGCCGAGTAATGCATAAGTAAATCAAGCATCCAACAGCCTGCTGATAGAGAACAGCATCAAATGCATCTCCAGCATCATGAAGACTCAATCGTAAACCTGTCTCCATACAAGTGGCAATAGGCTTACAGTCTTCAAGGCCAAAACGCTGCAATAATGTGTCAATATATTTCGTTTGACACAAAGCCATTCCACCATCAACTTGCATAAACTGAATGCCCAAATAGTGATGCAAATGGCCCAAATCAGACATCTCAAATGAGGCATGCAAATCAGCCTTGAAATCAGCAATATGCTTCTCAAGAGGACCAGTGAGCAGCATGTCGTCTACATAGACAACAATGATCAAAAGCACATCATTAGCACGCTTAACATATAAGGTGCTTTCAGTTGGACTGTTCTCAAAACCATGTGCAATCAGATAGGCATGTATTTTCTCATACCAAGCACGTGGTGCTTGCTTTAAACCATATAACGCCTTCTTTAACCTGCACACCTGGTTTTCATGCCCTTTCTGCACAAAGCCACGGGGCAGAAAAACATACACTTCTTCATGCAAGTCACCATTCAGAAATGCTGTTTTAATGTCCAACTGATGTGCATTCCAACCATGATGGGTTGCAAGTGCACAAATGCTCCGAACAGTAGTCATACGGCATGTAGGTGCAAAGGTCTCATCAAAATCAATGCCTCTTTCCTGTGCATAACCCTTTGCAACAAGCCTAGCCTTATACCTGTCAACTGTACCATCAGGTTTATGCTTCAGCTTGTATACCCACTTAGTGCCAATGGCCTTCTTGCCAGGAGGCAAGTCACATAAAGACCATGTACCATTCTTCATTATAGCATCATATTCAGATTGCATAGAAGCCATCCAATTTTCTGAATTTTGTGCTTCATCAAAAGAAACAGGCTCATCCTCATCACAGAGACTAGATGCAGCCATAGCATAGCAATCTGATGCAAAGGAGGCACTATCAGAACCTGAACGAGTACGATATGACAAAGATGCATCTAATTTGTTGTCACGCAAAGTCTGCACCAGCCATTTTGGCATAGTTTTTGCCTGTTCAATATCAGCTCTCTCATCAACAAGTGCATCATGTAAATCTGCATCAGAAATGGAATGATCTGCATCATCATATGAAACCTGCAAAGGCTGAGAAGTTGCCTCATTAGGACCAGCGCTAGCCTGTCCACCTGTAAAAAGAGGCATCAAAGTATCATACATGTCTTTGGAGCTAATAGATGTCTCCTTAGTACATGAAAGCAATGGCTGAATAGCATCTTCCACAAAGACAACATCACGGCTAACCAGAATGCGTTTAGTCTGTGGATGATACAGACAATAGCCTTTACTTTCAGAACTCTACCCAACAAAAATACATTTTACTGCCTTATCATCCAATTTTCTGCGATGTTGTTCAGGCACTAATGCATATGCCAAACAACCAAAAACACGCAGATGAGCAATAGATGGCTTGCGGTCATGCCAAGCCTCATATGGAGTGATAGACTGCAACGCTTTCGTGGGACACCTGTTCAGTACATATGCTGCACACATGACAGCCTCAAGCCAGAAACTATGTGGTAAAGCCTGACTTTTGACCATGCACCTCGCCATCTCCATGAGTGACCTGTTCTTTCGTTCAGCAACTCCATTCTGTTGAGGTGTATACGACACTGTACACTGGTGTTTTATCCCACGTTCAGCCAGAAATGCATTAAAATCTGAAGACATATATTCCCCCCCTCGATCAGAACGGAGGGTGCTTATTTTACATGCTGACAGATTTTCAGCCAAAACCAAAAACTGTTTGAAGCACATGAACACTTCGGACTTTGCTTTGAGTGGATATACCCATGCATGCCTAGAAAAATCATCAATGAAAGTCACGAAGTAAAGGTAATTTCCAAAAGAGGGTGTCTGCATAGGACCACAGACATCACTATGTACAAGCTCCAATTTCTGCATAGCCCAAACTGTACCATCTTTTGGAAAGGAAGAACGCTGCATTTTGCCCAAAATACAGCCTTCACAAACATGTTTTCCAGGTGCCTCAAGTTTGGGCAAAGAGGACACCATTTCAGATTTCTGCAGGCGTAACAAACTAGCAAAATTCAGATGACCAAAGCGTGCATGCCAAAGCTTTGCATCTGACATAGCCTGAGAATCATGAACTACACATGCCGAATCATTCACAGATTTTTCATAGTCTATGAGCTTATACAGCCCACGACATAAAATGCCAGAAGCAATAATCACATCGCCATTTGAGAGATCATGGACTGTACACCTGTCATCAACGAATTTCACAACCAAGCCAATCTTGGCTAATGCAGAAATTGATAACAGGTTCTTTTTGATCCCTGGCACAAATAAAGCATCTGACAAAGTGAAAGAACTACCATCAGCAGTAGTCAGAATGATCTTACCAACTCCCATAACAGGATAAGAGGAGTTATTGGCGCATGTGACAGTATTCCCTGTAGGGGCAGGCTCGAGTGAAGAGAAGAAACTGCGCTGCGAGGTAATATGTTTGGTTGCCCCACTGTCAAAGTACCAAACATCTGAGTCTACTACAGACATGCACTGATCATGAGAAGATGGGTCAAAACTGCAGACAGTAGTAAACGCCCATTCTTCTTCCTGCACAAGATTTGCAGACTCTGTTTTTGGTGTAGAGGCCTCTGCAACAACCATTCCAGCCTCTTTCTTCTTTGCCTCTTTAGCAGCCAGTTTTGGACAGTTCTTTATAATATGATCATTTCCTTTACAGTACTTGCAGAACAATTTCTGCTTTTCTAATTTCTTCTCATCTTTATCCTGGTTCTTCGATTGTGCAGCATTTGCAGATTTCTGCTTACTAGTAGAAGAGCTCCATTTTCCTTTGCCCTTCTGACTAGCCAGGAAAGCTTGATTTGCAACACGCATAATGGACCTGTTCTGCCTGGACTGATCTTCCTGCAACAGAACAGAGACTAATTCCTCAAATGACAAGGCATTCGGATTGCCTTTCATCATCAATCGAAGAGTAGAGGCAAAACTCTGATATGAATCAGGAAGGCCATTCAGAACGGTCTGCACAAGTGAGCTATCTGGTATAACCTCATCAGCAGAAATCAATTGTTCCTTCAGGTCTTTGATCTTTGTAAGAAAACTGTCCATCGAATCACCTTCATTCATGTGCTCACTCTCCAACTGTTTTTGGAGGTAAGCAACACGAGCCTTATTCCTAGCCTAGTACAAAGTGGTAAGTGTATCCCAAGCATCCTTTGCTATTCTGCAAGAGCGAATGTGAGGAATAATGGCACGTTTGACAGACAAAGCTATCAATGCATGTGCCTGGGCATCTCTGCCATCCCAACGAATCTGCTCTGCAGTAGGTGCAACAGAAACAGCAGCACGAACAGGAATCTGCGGAATATCATCTTCGACACCATCTTCATCAGCTCCAACACCTGTATTTGTAGTACCTGTCGTTACAGGTGTAACAGGACGTCTTTCAACACCCTGCACAATGTTCCACAATCCTTTTGCAACCAGTACATGTCGCATCATATAAGCCCATAATGGGTAGTTGGTACCATCCAACTTATCCTCAACAGCCAACATACGGAATACATCACTGCTTTTAGCCATGGCCGGTGACTAAAATACCTTGATGCAGAAAATTGACTGTATCTCAAAAAGTTGAACAGAACTGCCCAGACGAGTTCTGCTAGACCTGTAGCAGACTTCGAGACGCTTAAACTGGCGAACAGAAACTGGTATATACCTTTGGCACAAAAGGATGAAATAGCCTGCACAAGCACTGCGATAGTGCGTTCGGAGGCCGAAACGAGCTCAGATCGCGATTTCGGCACCACACAGCAAAGCTGTTTTGATCTCGGAAACACCCTGAGTATGCTCACCAAATTTTGTGCGAATCTGAGACTCCAAACGGAGGAGTGTCGACAGCGCCCTAGAAGAAGCAACGACCTGCTCTGATACCAATTGTTGGAGTTAGACGTCTGCGGAAGCACGCGAACAGCACAAGGAAGAAGAAGAAGCTTGGAGCACAACACACAAGACTGAATGTATTACTAGAGAATGTACAAAGATAAGTAGCCCATTAGGGCAATAGGCGTATATACAAGCCGGGGGAAAAAAACCTCCTAAAGAGGGAAAACAGTGCCCCGGCGGTCCTAGAGTGTTCACACACATCACTACCTAAATATATCAACAGGTCCCCACACATCTATGTGTACAAAGTCCAAGAGGTTATTGTGGATGTACCCTTTGCTGTTGTCAGGTTGTCTTTGTGATTTTCCAATCTGACAAGCATCAAATCTATTGATCATTAGTTGCAACCCTAGAAAACTTTGATCCCTGCATACATCATTTAATGTTATTTCATTAACATGAGAAACGTTGATATACTTAGGTAGTGATGTGTGTGAACACTCTAGGACTGTTGGGGCACTTTTTTCACTCTTTAGGAGGTTTTTTCCCCTGGCTTGTATGTATGCCTATTGCCCTAACAAGTTACTTATCTTTGTACATTCTAGTGGTAATACATTCAGTATGGTGTGTTGTGCTCCAAGCTTCTTCTTCTTCTTTGTGTTGTTCACGTGCTTCCGTAGATGTAAACTCCAACAATTGGTATCAGAGTAGGTCGTCGCTTCATCTAGGGCATCTTGGACACCCCTCTGGTCATAGTCTCAGAATTGCACAAAATTTGGTGAGCTCGTTTCAACCTTCGAACGCACTATCACATCATTTGTGCAAGCAATTTTGTCTTTTTGTCTAGTTTTTGTTTGCCACTATAAGCATCTCGAAGTCTACTATAGGTTTAGTATCAAAACTGTAGAATTTTTATTATCTCTTGCAGTATTATCAATTTGCAAATACAAATTTGGTGGCAAAAGACCCTTCCATGATTGCAAAACCAGATGAATGATAGTAATCGTAAGGTTTCGATCACTATGCACATTCAGATATGTGAAGAAAACCTTGGACTTTACAGTTCCATTGTATACCAAAGCACCTACCAAATGCATTTGCACAAGGAATTCATCTCCAATGTCCTTAGGGACATGATAAAAATGGGGCAAACATGTTTTTTTTATCCATAAAATCAATAAACAAACACATATAATCCTCTAGATTTTTGAGTGCTTTACTTTGATGATGAATTGCTTTCTTTCTTTCTAAAGTTTGACTCTCACGATGGTTCCTAAGAAGGCTTTTAAAATTATCTTTTTCTTATGGTGTTGTAACCCCCTTTGCCATGTCCTTCAAAGTGGCATGAACTGAACAATCACCCATTCTAACTTTATGAGGAATAGTCACATTATTAAACTCCTCTTCCATAATTGAGTAAAGTGATGATACAACACATACTTCTCATTTCCTCTTTCCATATCTTCTTTAAATACTTGAAATACATATGGATGAGTAAAGTTATCTCTTAAGTGTAACCTTCAAGTTGTAGGTATAACCTCACAATGCAAGCTAAAATAGTTCATCATCCAATTCATTCCATGAAGTCCAATAGATCCTTTGGTCCCAACATGATATGTATCCAAAATGAGATCTCCATTCATAAGCCCCTGTTGAACTTTATGTATTCTAAAATTTTCCACACCCATTGCAATTGAACACTGCATCCCTTGACTAAAGTGATATTCAAAAGCAACATGCCTTACTGACATGTTATCCTTAATCATTTGCATGCGCGAAACAAGGTATATATCCTACCTTTCAAAAAAGAAATTGAAATCTTTTTTGACTTACTTCATGAGACTTTCTCTTAAAATGTAGATTGAGCATGCTTTGTCTTTCTTTCTCTTTGCTAACATCCTTTGCTCCACATGCACTTTAATCAAAAGGGAGATCAATGGATGGATCAGAAGGGAGATCAAGAGGTGCATTTATTTGAGCAACATTGCATTGAGAATCTAACTTAAATGGCTCAACCGAGAACATATAATCAACATGTTCTAAGCCATGGACATCACTTGTGAGGAAAGGATCAACTGAAAACAATGAATTCGGACTTCTTTCAAGGTGACTAGAGGAAGTTGATGCCCAAGCATCTACTAAGAAGATGGAGCTCATCTTCACTTACTTCAAAGAGAAATGAAGATGGGATACCTTTTTTAATGGTGTAACATCAAGTAAAAGTGTCACATCAAGTAGATATGAAGATAGATTGCACAAATTATTATGGGTAGATATGAAGATTAAGAAAAAGTACAATATGATCAAACATCATTAACTATGTGATTTATTTTGACCAAGTTTGGCTTGAGAAATTTTTGAGATACATAATAAAGTTTTCAGATACATAATAAAGTTTAAAGATACATAATAAAGTATGGTATGTTGATCTCCCAAAAGAAGAAAGAAAACAAGAATGTGGAGAAAAGAGAGTCCAATCGTCCCCTATTCAACCCAGTGGAATATCTTAAAATTGGTGAGCACAAAGAAAATATTTGATGATGAAGTGATAAATTAAATTCCTTGAGAGACACAACTAACTTTTTGCTTTATTTTGGGCCTTTATTTCCTGTGGGCCTCATATGTTCTTACATATACTATTTAATGTATTTCATCATATTGTTTTTACACCATGCTTTCTTGCTAACGATGATGAATTAGAAAGAAATCCTTTGAAATGGCCTATGATCTACTCAAGATGTTTGAGTTGTTGAAAAAATAACATTTGAAGTGTTTTACTAGACACAAAAGAAATATTTTGTGATGTTTTTAATCTAGGTTCATATTCATTTAACTCTGGGATTATTAATATTCATTTAATAGTTGGTTTATTGGTTGTCCAAGGATGGATTTGAAACTCTTTCATAGTTAATTTGTGGATTATTGATTATTTATCATATCCAATTGTGGATTTGAAACTCTTTCTCAATTATATTTGTGATCAATTTCACAACCTCTGACATGTATTGTAGCTCCACATCACTTTTTCACTTTTTCTTGTCAAAAGTCATAAGCTCTGGTTCTTTTATTCCTTCCAACAGTTACAATATTCCCAATTTCAAAGGAAAAAGGCACTAAAAAACAAAAATTGGACGAGCGCTCTAATTAGACCCTAATTGGCATACCTATTGCTTCCTAAATTGGACTAACCTCTCTTATCTGACCCTAAATTGGCATAATTAGTGGTTCTTGGCTCACTACACAGTGCAGTTTGTTAATCTGGTTAGGGCCTAGTCTGATTTAGTTAAATCTAGTCAGTTGCTAGTTCAAGACATGCAAGTGCCCACAAATAGTGGAGGAGGACATCACTCTCATTTCTAAAATTCGTGAATCAGGAGAGAGCAATAGAGAGCTGAGAACTAAAGAGCACAGAGCCTAGAAAACAAGCAAAGATAGGAAAATGGAGAAGAAGAGTGCTACCAAGAATACTCAGAGATACCCAAAATTCTTGCTTCAAAAAAGACTCCAAAAAGATTCCCTTTTACTAGTTTAGAAAATTCTTGTAGTTTTTGGCTTTGAATTTTTATTACATGCAAATTTGCTATTTTTCTACCTACAAGTCGATGCCAGGCATCGACCTACAGGTGCAAGTTGATGTCTGGCATTGACTTGGAGGTAAAAGTCAATGCTTGGCATCGACTTGCAAGTTCAAGTCGATGCATGTCATCGACTTGTCTATCAAAGTCGATCCCTAGCATCGACCTGCACTACAAAGTCGATGTATGGCATCAACTTCTACCTCCAAGCCAATGCTAGGCATTGACTTGTAGGTGCAAATGGATGTTTGGCATCGACTTGCCATTGATATGCATGAGCTATTTAGCCATCTAGAAGTCGATGTGAGGCATTGACTTTCAATTGCAAGTCGATGCCAAGCATTGAATTTGAGATGGAGATCGATGCCAAGCATCATCTTTGAGGTGCAAATTGATACCAAGCATGGACTTTAAGGTGCAAGTCGATGCATGGCATCGACTTTGTGCTGCAAGGCAATGCTTGGCATTGAATTTTGCTACAAGTCAATGCCACGCATCAACTTGTAGCACAAAGTCACTGCCATGCATCGACTACCACCTTAAACTTGATGCCTTGCATCGACCTTGACCTGATCAATGACATTCACAGAGAGAGAACCAACATTTTTGCACATTTCAAGAACAATGAGGGAAGAGTGGAAAAGACTATCAAGAAGGTTAAGGTGCTTGTGAGCATAGGAGAACAACCTCATGATAGGAGCATGGGTCACCCCATGAAAGGAATGAAAAACATGGCTTCATTATCCTCTGAGAGGGCAAGCAAGCCAATTGCCATTTCATCTAGTGGACATAGCAGTATGAAACCTATTGATGATGATTCAATGAGGAAGGAGAGGTCAAAGGAAATTGAGGTTCACAGGAAAGATCGAACACTTTAGGACATGAAATATCTGGAGTGGTGTCTTCAGTACATTGAAGAGAAAAAAACTACTCTTTTGGTGTTTGTAGGAGCCTATGGGAGGGGAAAGCTCATCACAACACAAGCTTTTCAATATGGCTTAGTATTTAAAGTAGATTATGAGGATGATGATTCAAACAACCTTCTGTTCCTAGTGGAGACATCTAAAGGCTTACGGAATGCAATCCACAAAATGGAGCTCTTGTTCTCAAAGTGTTGTGTGCCAGAAACAGGGACTCTGAGAATCTAATCAAGGATTTAATGCGTTGGATCCAAGGGAATATAATGAAAACACAACAAAAGAAGAAAACCCCAATAAAGGCAAAGGGTAGCAGTGTGTACAGAAGAAACCACTCAAAAAGCTGAATAAAATCGTAGATGAAGCATCCATTGAGTTAAGTTCTGACTCAGAGGATAATCTCGTTGCACCTGGTGGAGAACTTGCATCTGGGATCTTGGGTACTCAATAGAACAGGATGAGGGAAGACATTGCTAAGAGAGAACTTGTTAGAATAGGCCAACTATTCCACCTTCCCATAAATATTATCCATAGACCACCAATTGTTCAGTCATAGGGAAAAAGATGAAGATCAACCCTCATGCAATTGTAGTTTGTTTTCTGGTGATGGTGGATCCAAATGAATGTAGCTCTATAGAAGATTTCAATGAGGCTTTTTTTGAGGATTACATATATTTTGTGATTGGTGGATCACACTCTTAGAGGCTCGTAGAGAGCAGGTGAAGGAGCACCCCACAACCTTCTTCTTTAGGTATGAAAAGTGCAAGATATATGTAGAACTTAATACTCAAGAGGCCAAGCTCTTGGCTTGAGACCATAATAATGACAATGACTACAAGCATAAAATGTCATCTATTGAGTGGATTCGCTTCTTCCACCATGAGTATGAAGATTCTCTAAGGAAAGATGTTGGGAGAGTACATCCTAATCTGAGGAAGCAATGTCTTATTGAGGTTGGGATTGTTGTTGATGAGAATCTAAAATCAGATGCCTTGCATAAATTTGACCCATGGTTTCAATGGGCATTCAGAACAGGTGAAATATGGAATCTCCAGGGCATGAAGGTAGGGTCTTTAGTAGCTCCTATGTCCTACTTTCCAAGAGTCCAATATCTCTTCCTCTCTTTCTGTGGCCTTCCAAATCCATAGTTGGGTGTCTTGATTCATCTAGGATTGATTACTTGATCGTGCACTATGGATTGATATATTGTCTTCATCTTTATGTATGGCCCTTCCATTGTAGAGGTGGGACATCTTGGTATGCAAATGTATGGAGATTTATCTTAGTGGTTGTACCCTAGAGTTGAAGGTACAATGCATCTCTTCCCTAATCTTGAACTACCCTTACTTGTTTCATGAATGGTCTTCCTAGGATCATTTCATAATTGATTGTCTTACAAAATTGGTGGATAGCTAAAGTATGTTCAAATTCTACTCCATAGGTTGTTAGGATTATATTTTCAAGGAGTCCTAAAGGTGGTTCTACATGACCATCGGCTAGTTCTAGCTTCATTCTAGTTGTTCGTAGAGCTGGTCTACCCTATTTCTCCTAAATTTCTATTATGCCTCTTTTCTAGTTGAGTGCATCTAGTAGGACTATAGTAAGAGAGCAACATAAAGGGTTCTTGGGTGGTGAGAACTTTGTGAGTAGAATCCCTTGGTATTTTCCCTCCTAGTAACTTTCTTACTAGAGTGATTACACAACTAGACAATAGACTTCGTAGAGTGGTTTGATTATAGAGCACTACCGAGATGGTTTCATTTCAACATTGGAATTATTGCCACCACAAATAGATCATCAGAATATTAACTAATTATCACTGAACAACTTAAGATAATCAAATGACTGCATAGACCAATCAACACAGTTAAGAAAGAGGACACCAAATTAACCAAACTTTAGTCTCTACTATGCATGATGTATGTCAGTCCTATAGGCACCTGCTGCTAGCTTCATGGCCCTAACACTTGCATGCCCGAAGGACCTGAACCCAATTTTATAATGAAAAAAAAAAACAAAGTTCTAATCTTCATCCATATCATTGTCGGAAGAAGGAAAAACAATGATGGTAAAGGAAGTCTAGGAATTAGCAAAAGTTTGCTTAATCTTCTTACTGATGGACTTTAACACGCACTATACTTCAGTTGGATTGAGGGTGACCATGTCGATTGGGTATGCCTGGGACAAAATGGCATGACTTTGTGCATTTGCTAGTTGAAGGCCGAATTCTTCTTGTAAATAAAAATCCTACTAGGCAATATGCTTCTGGCATTGGCAGAAGCATATTGGCGTTCGGCATCGAGTTTTTGTTCGACTTGTGTCGAGTGGATATTGGCTACTTCCAATTGAGTGCGGAGGGCTTGCTATTGCTCCTGAGCAAATTGCTCCACTGCCACCTTTGCCACCTTTGTTGTGCAAGCTTCTTCATGACTCTAATGCATCACTACAGCTTGTTGATTGAGGGTTTGGAGCTGCTCTCCTTGCTGTGTCAGTTGTAGGGAAAATTGCTCATTTTTTCATGCAACGCAGAGGCTGTCTACTACAATAGGGTGTGATCATCAACTTCACTTTTAATTTGATACCGCTATTCGTTGATGACAATGTCATTAATCATGATTTCTTTCTACAGCTCCTGAATCTTCTATAGATGTCATTGGTTGGCTTGTTCTAGATTCCCAGCTTGCTATGGTACATGTCCACTTCTCAGTGAGATTCTTCAAAAAATTCTTTGAAGTAGTGCGTTTGATGTGACTCGGTCCAAAGAATGTCAGTCTACCATTGTACTTCAAAGTGTTGTTGGTGGGCGATCTCTTGGACTTGGTGGAGAGAGGACTGCAACCATTGACTATAGGCATGGAGATTAGTGCAAGACCATGTGAGATGACCAAAATCTCATGCAATGAGGGATTGGAGGTGGAGTAGGTACACTCTAAGTCTTTTGAACTTATGCAAGTCGGCCTACTCGTTGACATCAAATTGCCAGAAACGTTTTTAAGCCTAATGTTGTTCTTGCTTGAGGGAACAAAGTGCATTTAATAGAGAACTTTTTAGTAGGCTGGACTAGGCTTTTTTTTAGGCCCAAGTAGGGTCATATCTCTCTTCTGTAAAAGAAAGAGAGAGAGACTCCACTTTACACATCATCAAATCCATCCATATTTGTGAATAAAAAAATGACTTTGTTTTGAAAAGTCACATATTCAGTTATTGCTTAGTAAAATGGGTCCATTTCTTAATATACATGTCAGAAGTTACTTTTTTATATGGAATTTTTAATAAAATCACTCAAAATATTCTTCTTTCAAACTTCCTCCAAAAGTAAAGTGCCACATCATCAAACTCGTAACTTTCCTTACCTCAAAAAATGAGTTTTTCAAATTTTTATCATTTTCACTCACATAGAATGGAAAACCTCACTCTGACCCATGCACATATCAAAAAAGTACTTTTCTATATGTACAGGTACTTCTTAGTCCATTATACATGTTATTTTGAGTCTCTTCTCTCTTTCTCTCTCTTACCATTTGAATTCTTACAACCATGGGGTACTCGAACAATTTTCTCCAAGGAGAAGATGTAACAGTAATGGAACCACTCACGAGGAATAATTTTTTGCCATGAGATGATAATATTCATGTCCAAGTAGGTGGTTCATTCTTTCCTTGTAATCCAAGATCTACTGTTCATTTTACTTTTGAGTATTCATCTACTATTTTTCATAAGGAAAAACACACAATACCATCATTGGAAGCTATTTCATGTGGAGTGGGAGGACACAGACATCATATTCTTCCAATGAGGTATATATTTTTCTTGATTCTCATATTTGCAAAAAAATAAAACCAATATTTCCCTTGCATAGGTAATTCATCTAAGAAATAAGTGCTTCATCAACACCAAAGAAGCACTCTAAATTTTTAAATAGTTTCTCTTACTTCTCCTTCTTTTCAAAAGAATGACACCAATATTACACAGTATGGATAGGCAAATGTGTGTGGAAGAATTTCTCCATGCTTATAAAAGTTATTCATTAGGAGGATGAATTATAAAGAGGACGTGATTGATATTGCTACAGAATACTTACACATAAAAGAAATTATGCCTAAGTATGTTTATCATGCAACCATGACTAAGGAGTCAATGAAGAAATAATATCCTTAGTTTATGAAGAACTCATATACACATGCTTCTGTATGTACATAAAGAAAAAATCTATAGAGGCTTCAAAAATCAATGTTTTTCTTCTAGAGTAAAAGCTACCTCTACTAATTTTCTTTTCACATCCCTTTTTAATTTGATGTTATATATGTTTATCTTTTTGGTACATGTTGTGGTGATAGAATCAATTTCATATTAAAGATACTAATCATCAATGACTTGAAATACTAAGAGGTAAAGTACAGTCTACATTTAGATGTTGTTTGTTTCTTTAGGTTGTGCTATTTTATTCATTGAAATATTACATGTTGTATTGTCATATGGAGAATTTTGATGTATCGATTTGTATTAGTCAAGATTCTAGTACAGTAGTAATGGAAAAGTCCCACTATAGATCTAATAGTAATTTCTTAAAATGTACATGTCATATTAGTGGTTCTATGCATGTCGACTAGTTGGAATAATGCTAACTTGTTTTTCCTCAAACAACTTTCGCAAGAGTCTGACAATTGGAAATGTTTTCATGAAATTACAACACAACATTGCAGATGAAAATTGGAAGCTATCAACAAGTCCCTTGCATCATGATCAATGTCATGCAAAAAAAAATTTTGAGGGTTCAACTTGGAAATGAAGTTACATAAGAGGCATCATTTCATTATTTTATACTAACAAGTTTTTTTGGCATATCCTATCCATGTTCAAGGCACATAATGACCACCTTGGATGAAGTGCCATCACAGAGGATGAAGTGGTCTACATGCAACAGAGGTCACCATACAGCCATAGAGTGGTTACATATGATAGAGTGAAGTCCATTAAAAATATCAAAATAGTTCATAGCCTCATCCATAGAATCATTCTTGAGAGCACCATGAAGATCAACTGCCATAGATGTGGCCATTCAAAAAAAGATTCTAAGGACACACACAAAGGGGAAGAATAGATCCACTACTAATTGGCGATGAACCATTTGAACTCAATATAGCTCCAAATAGAACATAGCTGATGAAACATGAAGTAGCCATTCCATCTATTTCAAGGAACCATCATGAAACATAAGCATATTCCAACATCACATCAATTAGAGGCTATAAAGTCACTACTATAAGAAGGAGAGCTTCAAGGAACCATCATGAAACATAAGCATATTCCAACATCACATCAATTAGAGGCTATAAAGTCACTACTATAAGGTCAAAGCACACTACCCACATATGAGAAAAGAAACATATGCCATAAATTGTGTCATAATGTCAATCAAGGCATACATGTAAAATGAATAAGAACTACCAACCACATCATAGATCATATGTAGCACAACCTAAAAAGTTTCTCCTAATGCAAAAGCAACAAAAAAATTGGGCAAACATTATAGATCCTTTGCGCTTCAAATTTAATGCACTAGACTATGGATATAATCAATAACACTTCAAGCCATCCAAGAGGAAGGAGATGCATTCCTTACTTCTATTTTGAAAGATATTAACTTCTGTGTAGCTCATGTGAAGATGATAACCATACAACCAAAGAAACACGATGGGATCATACATGATTATGTAATCATTCTTGTGGAAGAGATACATTTTGTAAAATGAAATTTTCATTATGATAATCTACTTTTTCATCATCTTTCTTACACATGCTCAAGTGCACATTGATCTATATCATATGTTCATAATTGTATCCTCTTGCTTAAAGATGGTATGTGTGCAAAACAAATCACTTAAGATTCAAAAACCATATTTCCATTGTTCAACTAAGTTGTGCACATAATAAGTTTCATGAACGTAAAATTTGAAAGAAAGGAGTTGTATTGTCACTCACCACATGGTATTCAAATGTCCTAGGAAGAAGATACAAGTTGGGTTTAAGACTTCCAGGATAACCATTCCACAACAAAAGGATCATCATCAGAGACAAAAGAGGAGTACTATCCATCATGAGAATCATGCACTTGATTCTTTACCTAGATATACTACAAACCCTTTCTAGTTCCATCATGGATATCCATTATCATTGTGTTCCAGTACAACATATAAAGAACTCTAAAAATACCAATAGCTATGAAGATTCAATTTCTAGAAAATCTCTTAGTTACATAACTGCTTCACGTGGAAGTTGTCACTTTGAGAGGGAGGTGATGTCATAGACACAAAGGAAACCATCATAAAACCTTAAGTTCTATGTAAATTTTTATATCCCATGATTGGTTCAGAATTCGGAGAAATTGATGCTAACATCATGTCCAGAACATCTAAAAACCCTAAGATCAACTCTTTATTTGTCTAATTCTGACATCTGGAGCCCTGATAACCTCAAAAAGCACCAAAAAAGGGGTAGCCACAAAAACGCGGGATAGGCCTCTACAAAACTTTTGCAAAGGCCTATCCCGCGTTTCTTGTTGCGAACATTTGTTTTATGTAGGGTACAAGTTTCAAATTATGTAAATACCTTTGGGAAGTCTTCAAATACTTCAAGAAGGCTCATATTATTCATAAAATGTAGCAAAAATACCACGTGAGTTCTAGAACATGGTGAGTCAAATTAGTGAGTCACAAGGGAGCTTCAGTGGTGTCCTAGTGAAAGGTCGATGTGGCTAGTTCTCAAAGTCCATCAATACTTTGCTTATTTGAGCACTTGAGTCATGTAATACCTCCATCCAAGTGTCTACCACGAATTTAGATGTATTAGGAAGGTTTTAGATTAGTTTCCCATGCTATAAAAAGAGGAGAAAAGTCGTGATCTTGTGGGATGTCCAAGAGAGTCATATGTGTATCTCTACACTGCTGTAGTTTTGTATGCAGAGATTGCAGAGCTTGTATCTCCCTCATTATATATCCAAATTACATGTTTGATAGCTCATTGGAAAGCTCTCACTGTCTACTTTATTCCTGTAAGTTTTCATAATCATTGAATTTGTGAGCTGAGAGCAATACTCTCTGCAAGTAGTGTGTGTTCTCTGTTTTTTATCCCTGCTGAAGGTCTCCATTAAACCTCAAACTTGCAGAGGTCATATCTCCTTGTGTATGTATCCAAATCATGTGTTCTTTGGCTTGTTAGAAAGCTCTTTAAGTCTACTTGTATTCTGGAAAGTTTCAAAGTCATTGGAGTTGTGAGTTAAGAGCAGTAGTCTCTGCACGTGATATGTGTCCTCAGGTTCATCTCTGTTTCAAGGTCTCCATTAAAGCTGCATATTGCAGAGGTCATAGCTCATTGTGTATTTATCCATTTGAGGTGTTCTATATCTTGCTGGAAAGCTCTTAGAGTCTAGTTTATGTGTGTGAAACAGTTTTGGAAAATTGCAAGAGAGTAAAGAGAAATTTGCTCTGCAAGAAAATTGGTGTGTGCATACAAGTTTGTGAAAAAGTCAACTAGGTCTTGTTGGGTTTCACCTACTTCTAGCTGTACTTTGGAGATCAATAAACTCCAACATTGGTATCAGAGCAAGTACTTGGAGGCTTGGAGAAGGTTATCATACCTTGACGAAGAATTTGAAGCTATCAAAGAAGCAGTTCATCATCAACACTACACAAAGGTAGAAGAAGATTGCAAGGAGGCATCTGAAGCAACATCCAAGCAAATAAAGGTGCACATACCTCATTTACAAGGTAAATATTATATTTCTTCTCATCACACACATTGGAAAGGAGGCTTAAAGGAGGAAGCTTAGCATTTGTATTATGGGAGACCAACATGCACAAATAGAGAAGCTTGATAAGACCAATTATCAAGCATGGAAGTTTAGAATCACAACATACTTGCAAGGTAGAGGCTTGTATGGTTTGATTGACGGCACAGATATCAAACCCACATTACCAGAGGACCCAAATCAGCAACAATTGAGGGAGTTTAGACTTTGGAATGAGAGAGACAAAAGGGTTATATTCATTTTATCACAAACTATTCAAGATTCAATGGTAGGACACATACAAGATCTAGACACAAGTAGAGATGTTTGGCTTGCATTGGAAAGGTTGTATGCTACAGGTACAAGAGCAAGGAAGATTCAACTAAAAAATGAGTTGAATAACATAAAGAAAGATACAAGGACATCGGTCAATGATTACATATTGAAAGTTAAAGAGATTGCAGATCAACTAGGATCAATTCAAGCTCATGTGGAGGACGACGACTTGGTTGCACATACTCTCAACGGACTCAAAGATGATGAGAGATGGAAACCCTTCATTACTTCAGTTTATGTCAGTGGAGAATTACCAGATTTTGATCAACTTATTGCCCTCATGGTCACGGAGGAGATGAATCTAAATGGTTCTACTTCAAATCAAAAAGGATCTCAAGGACAAGCTCTTTATGTAGGATCATCAAGAGGTGGAAACAGAGGTGGAAGAGGTTCAACTAGAGGTCGAGGAAGAAGGAGCGATGATCAAAGGACTTCAAGTGGCTTCTTCAACACAAGAGGAAGAGGAAGATCAAGCGCTAGAGGTACGAGAGGCTACTACAACTACAACCAAAGACAAAGGAGTGAAGATAATAAGAACAATTGCTATATATGTGGAAGGTATGGACATTATGCCAAAGATTGTTATCAAAATGAAAATAATCAAGGTGGTAATCGAAGAGGAGGCTATTCAAGAAGAGGTAAACAACAAGGAAATTATGCAGTTGAAGGTAAAAGTGATGATTATGATTCTCTTCTTATGATGAATGTAGAAACTAAGATGAATTGCAATAGCGATGTATGGTATGTAGATAGTGGTTGTTCTAATCACATGTCTCATGATGCTTCATGGTTTTCTAATATGCATAATCCGTCATGTAAAGGTCATGTTGAAACAGGAGATGATACAACACATAAGATTATGCAGGTTGGAGATGTTGTTATGCAGGATAAGAGCAAGACAAATTGCTTGAAGGATGTACTTTATGTGCCAACGATCACTAAGAATTTGATGTCGGTTGGTCAAATGGTAGAAAAAGGTCTACAAGTGAGATTTAATCATGCAGGTTGCTTCATTGAGGATCCAAAGCAAAGGAGGTTAATTGCTAGAGGTCAAAAACAAGGTAGATTGTTTACATTCAAGGTAAACCCAAATCATACAAACTATTTCTCTTATGGTATGCATCGAATAGCAGAGCTTGATCTATGGCACAGAAGGATTAGACACATGAATGTACACAGGTTAAAGGAGCTATCAAAGAAGAGGATTGTTGAAGGATTACCTGATCTTACTAAGCAACATATGGTGCATCTTTGTGAAGCATGTCAAATGGGTAAGTAGAGTAGACAACCTTTCAAGCATTCAAGCTATGTAAGTGATGGTTTGCTAGATCTCATACACACAGATGTGTGGGGACCTACTAAAGAGGCATCCTTGGTTGGTAATAAGTACTATGTATCATTCATTGATGATCATAGTAGAATGACATTTGTGTATTTTATTAAACATAAGAGTGAGGTCTTTGATTGTTTCAAGAAGTTCAAATCATATGTCGAAAGCAAACAGGAAGGTATATTAAGAAGCTAAGATCCGATGGAGGAGGAGAGTATTTCTCTCAAGCTTTTACTGATTTTTTGTATGATGAAGGTATCAAAAGAGAAGTTACATGCAGGTATACTCCACAACAAAATGGAGTCGCAGAAAGAAGAAACAGAATCATAGCAGAAGCATCTAGAAGCATGCTTAATGATATGTGTTTGCCTAATTATTTTTGGGCTGAAGCTGTTAGCACAAGTGTTTACATTATGAATAGAGTTCCGACTGCTGGAGTTCATCATTTGACACCATATGAGGTATGGCATGGAAGGAAACCAAGTGTAAGTCATTTGAAAGTATTTGGCTGTGTATGTTATGGACATGTACCTAGTGAGGTGAGATCTAAACTTCATGCGAAATCAAAAAAATGTATATTTATTGGTTATGCAGATACTCAAAGAGGATATAGATGCTATAATCCTCATACCAATAAGGTTGTTGTGTCAAGAGATGTAAACTTTGATGAATCACTTTCATGGTATGCAGATAAGAATTGTTTGCAGGTCATGGATGAAAATGAAGAAGGTGTGGTTGAAGGAGATGAATGCATAGTTCAGCCATCAGGAAGTTTAAATGATGAAAGGAGTGGTTTAGATGAAGAAAGAGGATCACCTTTCAATGGAAGATTAAGGCAAGTGTCACCTCCAAGTGTTAAAAGTAAAGGTAAACTCAAACTTGTTGAAGTTAATGATGATGGAGAGGAAATTAGTGATGTATGTGAGTATGGAGAATCATCAAAGGTTCCTAATAAGAAAGGAAGAGCATCTACATTGGAGGTAAGAAGAACTTCAAGAGTAAGTAAGCAACCTCAAAGGTATACTTATGAATCTTTCATGAATACTCATTATGCTTTTATGACAAAAGTTGAGCAGGAAAATGAACCCACATGTTATGATGAGGCCAAAGGAGATGAAAAGTGGGAGAAAGCAATGAGAGAAGAAATGGAAGCACTACAGGATAACAAGACTTGGAATTTAGTTCCAAGTACACCAAAGCAAAAGGTAATTGGTTGCAAGTGGGTTTTTAAGATTAAAAGAAATAGTGATGGTAGTGTGTCTAGATATAAGGCTAGACTTGTTGCAAAAGGATATAATCAAACTCAAGGTGTGGACTATGAGGAAACATTTAGTCCAGTAGCAAATATGGCAACGGTGAGAACTTTGTTGGCTTTAGCTACAAGTAAAAGGTGGAATATATATCAACTCGATATAAAGAATGCCTTTATTAATGGTGAGTTAAATGAAGAAGTGTATATGTCACAACCAGATGCTTATGTGGATGCAAAATGTCCTAATCATGTATGCAGGTTAAAGAAGGCATTGTATGGTCTTAAGCAGGCACCAAGGGCATGGAATGCAAGGTTGGTAAAGTATCTTATGCTGCAAGGATACACAGCGAGTCATGCTGATCCTTCACTTTATGTAAAAACATGTAGATGGCATGTGTGTCTATGTATGCATTTATGTGGATGACTTGTTGATTACAGGGAATGATGCAAAAGCAATTGATGAGATAAAAGGTAATTTGGAAAAGGAATTTAAAATTTCAGATCTTGGTTTGCTCAGATACTTTCTTGGGATTGAAATTGTGTATAGCGATGAAGGTATGTGGTTGATACAAAGAAAGTATATATGTGATATGCTGAAAAGGTTTGGTATGCAGGAATGTAAATTTGTTTCTACTCCAATGGAATGTAATCTAAAGCTAAGCGCAAAGGAAGGTGATGAGTTGCATGATATGAATGTATATAGATCCATGGTAGGATCTTTGATTTATGCAACAAAAACTAGACCTGATATATGTTATGCAGTGGGAGTATTGTCACAGTTTATGCATGAACCTAGAGTACCTCATATGCATGCAGCGAAAAGAGTGCTTAGGTATTTGAAAGGTACCATGAACGAAGGATTATTTTATAGTCATGATGTTAATCTAACTCTTAAAGTCTTTAGTGATGCAGATTGGGCTGGAAGCAAAGATGACAGAAGATCCACAAGTGGATATGTGGTAATAGCAGGAAACAAGACATTAACATGGAGTTCAAAGAAACAGCCTACAGTTGCTTTATCTTCTACAGAGGCTGAGTATAGAGGTTTAGCATTGGCTACTACTGAGGTTATGTGGTTTAAAAAGTTGTTTCATGACTTGAATGTGCAGGTTGATGTACCACTGATATATGGGGATAACTTGAGCAGCATTCATATGACCTCAAATCCTATTTTTCATGCTAGAACAAAGCATATAGAGGTTCACTATCATTATGTTCGAGAGAAGGCCATGAACAATGAAGTGCAGGTTTCTTTTGTTGGAACAAAGGATCAAGTTGCAGATATCTTCACCAAATCCTTGGATGGACCAAAGCTTCAAAGATTCAACTATATTCTTGGCATGAAGGAAATACCCTTTGAAACTTGAGGGGAGAATGTTGCGAACATTTGTTTTATGTAGGGTACAAGTTTCAAATTATGTAAATACCTTTGGGAAGTCTTCAAATACTTCAAGAAGGCTCATATTATTCATAAAATGTAGCAAAAATACCACGTGAGTTCTAGAACATGGTGAGTCAAATTAGTGAGTCACAAGGGAGCTTCAGTGGTGTCCTAGTGAAAGGTCGATGTGGCTAGTTCTCAAAGTCGATCAATACTTTGCTTATTTGAGCACTTGAGTCATGTAATACCTCCATCCAAGTGTCTACCACGAATTTAGATGTATTAGAAAGGTTTTAGATTAGTTTCCCATGCTATAAAAAGAGGAGAAAAGTCGTGATCTTGTGGGATGTCCAAGAGAGTCATATGTGTATCTCTACACTGCTGTAGTTTTGTATGCAGAGATTGCAGAGCTTGTATCTCCCTCACTATATATCCAAATTACATGTTTGATAGCTCATTGGCAAGCCCTTACTGTCTACTTTATTCCTGTAAATTTTCATAATCATTGGATTTGTGAGCTGAGAGCAATACTCTCTGCAAGTAGTGTGTGTTCTCTGTTTTTTATCCCTGTTGAAGGTCTCCATTAAACCTCAAACTTGCAGAGGTCATATCTCCTTGTGTATGTATCCAAATCATGTGTTCTTTGGCTTGTTAGAAAGCTCTTTAAGTCTACTTGTATTCAGGAAAGTTTCAAATTCATTGGAGTTGTGAGTTAAGAGAAGTAGTCTCTGCAAGTGATATGTGTCCTCAGGTTCATCTCTGTTTCAAGGTCTCCATTAAAGCTGCATATTGCAGAGGTCATAGCTCATTGTGTATTTATCCATTTGAGGTGTTCTATATCTTGTTGGAAAGCTCTTAGAGTCTAGTTTGTGTGTGTGAAACAGTTTTGGAAAATTCCAAGAGAGTAAAGAGAAATTTGCTCTGCAAGAAAATTGGTGTGTGCATACAAGTTTGTGAAAAAGTCAACTAGGTCCTGTTGGGTTTCACCTACTTCTAGCTGTACTTTGGAGATCAATAAACTCCAACATTTCTATGGCTTAATTCTTTACCTAGATATATGAAAAACCCTTTCTAGTTCCATGATGGATATCCATTATCATTGTGTTCCAGTACATATAAAGAACTCTAAAAAGACTAATAGCTATTAAGATTCAATTTCTAGAAAATCTCTTAGTTACATAACTGCTTTGCATGGAAGTTATCACTTTGAGAGGGAGGTGATGTCATAGACACAAAGGAAACCATCGTAAAACCTTAAGTACTATGTAAATTTTTATATCTCATGATTGGTTCAGAATTTGAAGAAATTGATGCTACCATCAGGTCCAGAACATCTAAAAACCCTAAGATCAACTATTTATTTGTCTAATTCTGACATCTGAGCCCTGATAACCTCAAAAAGCACCACATTGTGTTGATTTCAAGGAAATCTTCTCTCCAATGTTCAAGATGATCAACCTGTGCATGTTGCTTGGATTCATTGCAATGGAGGACTTAGAGCTAGTCCAAATGGATGTGAAAACTATTTTCTTGCATGGAGATCTTATAGATGAGATGTATATGGAATAACGAGAGGTCTATGTAGTTCTTTGCAAGGAAAGTCTAGTTTGTAAGCTTAAGAAGAGCTTCTATGGACTTAAACAGTTCCCTAGACAATGCTACCAAAATTTTGATGCTTTTATGAAGTCTCAAGGCTATTCTCAAAGCAATGAGGATCATTGTCTCTACACAAAGAGATGCTTAGATAGTAGCTTGATATGCTTGATACTTTATGTCAATGATATGCTGATTGCTAGGAAGTCCTCTTATGATTTATCAATTCTCACAAAGAAGTTGAGTCAGACATTTGATATGAAGGATTTGGGGGATGCCAAACATATTCTTGGCATGCACATTACTCGTGATAGGAGCAAAAGATGCATATACTTGTCTCAAAGTGAGTACATATCCAAAGTACTTCACAGGTTCAATATGCAAGGTGGAAAGTCATTGAATACACCTTTACCCACATATGTGAAATTGAGCAAGGATGATTTCCCCAAATTAGATGAGGACAAGGAATTCATGACCAAAATTCCCTATGAGTCTGTTGTTGGTAGTCTCATGTATGCTACGGTAGCTATGAGACTAGACATTGCATTTGTAGTGGGCGTTATGAGCAGATATATGTCTAATCCTGACAAGAAACACTGGGAAGCAGTCAAGATGATTTTAAGATATCTGAGTGGCACTAAGGACAAGTTTCTATGCTTAGGTAGAGGGAAAGCATCCATTATTGGTTACACAGATTCTGACTATGCTGGTTGTGTACACAATCGTAAGTCTACATCAGGGTACATTTTTCATTTTGCTAGAGGTGCTATCTCTTGGAGATCTTGTCTTCAAGAATGTATAGCTATTTCCACCATAGAAGCAGAGTATGTTGCAGCAAGTGAGACATGTAAGGAAGCGCTGTGGCTTTCTCGTCTTGCTTGTGATATGGGTTTACCTCAGCATGTACCTCATTTGCTTAGTGATAGTCAGAGTGCCATTGCTTTGGGTAAGAATCCGGTCTATCATGCAAAGACCAAGCACGTTGAGGTAAGGTATCACTTCATTTGAGATTTCTTAGCCACTGAGTGCATTATTCTTGAGAAGGTTCACACTCGAGATAATGTTGCAGATGCTTTGACTAAAGCTCTACCATAGGATAGCTTTTGACATTGTTGTCACTTGATGGGGGTTACTTGATTCATGATCTTACATAGTCACTTGTATACTGTGTAACATGCCCATCAAGTGGGAGGTATAGTTTGTATACTTACACTCAAGTATTCTTTATCATTCTTTATTTTTCTCCCATAGTTACTTTGGCCATATTGGCCTTTAGTGGGAGATTGTTACTGTTAGTGTCCATGTGAAAGGATAAATGGCCACTCGACACTTCTTTGTATATGTTCTTTAATAAAACATATAGTGGTCTAGTCACTCACAGTCTATAAGTTCGACCGTATTTGTAAGACCTAAAGAAGTCTCTCTTCGTGCTCCCTGTATACTGTGTTTTCTATGTATTTTGCAGTATTTGTGTGGAGTATCATGTGCGGCCTTAGGAGGTTCAATTTTCTACTCCAAGGATATCATCGTGGAGATCGCGAGAAGGAGAGAAGATTATGGTGCAGCGCCATTGAAATACTTCATTGCTTACTATAGAACCAAGCCTACAATGACTATGTTTATCACTCCTATGTCATGTTTTTATCTTTCATTACACAGAAGATTTAAAGAAATGCATTAATGATAGGATTCTTTGACAAGCATACATGTAGTTTCTTTCTAGGACTCTCATACTTAATGCACAATTAGTAGTCCATGCACAATAGATGAAGATCGAGTGCAAACATAATACACATGTGAGATATAGGAATAAGGATATGATAATTGATAAATTCAAACACACAAACTAGTAAGTAGAAGAAATATTATGGATTTTTGGGAATCAATAGAAACTTCAAATCCTCACCAATAACTAGTTGGACTTGTGGCGAATCCCAACCTCACTAGTTATAAAGAGTCTGGAGTCTTAACATCTCAAATTCAAAAGAAGCAAGTGGAATTGTTAGATCATCAATTTTGCATCATGCTTGAGAAGGACTTGCCAAGTCCTAAATACTTTATTGAAATGAGTCATAGTCATAGGATACTTCTTGAGAATCTTCATCCATGTAAAAGCTCATTTATTGTATCTCATAAGGATCTCTTATGGATGTCTTATTCATATAAAAGCTTAAAGTTTTATCACTATAAAAGGATAAAATAAGGGATCGAGAATCCACGAGTTTTGAATGTTGGTGATGATGATTAATCAATCACTTAAATCAAGGTAGGCTAGATGATCTCTACTTTTCCTAGATTGTAGGAAAGTGATTTCTTCATCACAAAAAGCATTACCCATGAGGATTCGAATTTTAAGTCCTTGAATAAGATCCTTGAAAACTCCAAGAGAGTTTATATAAAGACTCATAATCACTTGTAAATAATTTTAGAGCAATATACAAATAGTTTAGATAACCACTTTGCTCGTTCTTCATTTTTTTTGTGCCATCATATTCAAGGACTATCAAATTGGAAGTCTTGTTATCTCTTTATAATGATCCAAACTTTATGATGAAGCTTTCAATGAAAAGGTGTTAGATTAAACTTCATGTGTAAATTTTTTTTCAGCATTTAATTTAGTAGATTGTGAGAAATTGGGATTTTATGGTCTCAAGTCTATCTTTGCATATCCCTAAAAAAGTCACGAATACATTTATTCAGTGTTAAACTTATAATTCAATAATATATTGCTTATAAAATTGTATTCTTTTGCATTTAAAATTTTTTAACCCTATAGTAAATTATCCTCTAAGATGAATTTTCCCAGTTGTAATCAGGATGGGAGCACAACATTACAAGTTGCACAATTCATCCATAATTAGCAAGTTCCTTGAGCTAGTCAATGACCAAGTCTATTTGTTTTGCATCAATGTTTTCTCATTGATCTTCCAAAGTACATAGGGTGTTTTATTGGATCCATTTGAAGCTTGTAAGGTATATTATACTCTTCAAAAGCAAAAATTTTGGTCCTATGCTAGTTGGATGGACCTGACTTCATCAGTTGGAACCTTAGATGTCTACTACTTTCACGTTTCTCCAAGTTCTCACAGTGGTATCAAAGCCACATCAAGGTAGAACAACTATGTTGCTTAAAAAATCTGAATAGAAGCTTCCTTGCAAGGTACAGATCTCTATGTAATTATAGTAGGTGATGAAGTTATGCCCACTCCAAGATCCAAAGGAGAACCTACAAAAGAGGAGACATAGAACTCACACTTTGGTGTGTAAGGGATGCTCAAGCAAGGTCATATATATTAAACTCTATCTCTGATTTCTTGTTACCACATATTAGAGGATCAAGCATAGTGAAAGCTTGGTGATCCAAGAGCACCCCCTCAAGCTGAAGTATGCTCGAGTCTTGATTCTTTGATAGGTTGAATAATTGCCATAGATTGGAACGTACATAGCTTTATCCTATCAAGTTCCTTTGTCATCATGTCAACTATTTTCTTCTCAGTAGAAACAAATGATAAATCAATTTCCTTTGCCATAAATGTGGTATTGAACCTCCATGTTCTTTGTCCTTGCCTAAAAAATTGGATTTGCAACTAGATGCATAGAACTTACATTATCTCCAAGTATATTAGGCTTGGAACTTACAAGTTCCAAATCTGAGTACAACTCTTTGAACCATAACGATTCTTGAGTTGAAACAGTTAGACCTCTATATTGTGCTTGATTTGAATATAAAGCAACTATTGGTTGCTTCTTGGAATTTCAAGAAACTAATTTTAAACCTACAAATGCTAAATATCCAAGGGCACTTCTTTTATCATCCTTTGGTCCTACCCAATCTGCATTTGAATAGATTTTGATATCCAAATGAAGGAGAGAAGATACCTTCATTTAGTGTTCCATTGAGGTACTTTTTTACTCTCTTTGTTGCATCCATGTGTGGTCTTCTATGTGAGTGCATTAATTGGCTAAGCGCTCCACACTATAGGATATATATGGTCTTGTGTAAGTAGCATATATCAAGCCACCAACTAAGTTTTTATACTCTTTAGGATCATCAATCTCCTCATCTTCATAAACATTAAATTTACAATTCAATACATCCCTTCATTTGTATAAATCACTTGCATACCTAGGAAATATGTGAGCTCACCTAAGTCACTCATTTTGAACTCTCTTGCATATGTCTTTTGATCCTTTGAATGCCATTCAAGTCATCACCTATGGCAATTATGTCATCTATATACACATAGATAGATAACCTCGTTGTGATCCCTTTTTATGAATATAGAAGGATCTCTGTTGCTAGGTCTAAACCCTTGATCTTGAAGGTATGTAACCAACTTGTAATTCCAAACTCAAAGGGCTTGTTTTAACCCATACAATGCTTTCTTAACTCTACAAACATAAGATGTATGATTAGGGTTTTCCAAACCTTAAGGTTGTGGCTTGTATACCTCTTCACTTATCCAAACATTTAGAAATGCATTCTTCACATCAAGTTGGAGGAGCCTCCAATTTCTTGTAGCAGCTATAGTTATCAATGTTCTGATTGTAGTCATCTTTGCAACTGGTGAGAATGTTTCCTCATAGTCTATACCATGATTTTGTGAACATCCTTTGGCAACTAACCTAGACTTGTACGTGAAAATTGATCCATATGAGTTTCTTTTAAGGTTATATACCCATCTAAAACCAATTACCTTCTAATTAGATGACATTGGAACCAATTCCCAAGTGTTCATCTCCTTCAAGGCATCTATTTCTTCTTTCCTAGTCTTTTTCCAATTAGGGTTTCCCTTTGCTTCTTCAAAGGTTTGAGGGTTCCTCTAAAATTTAGTCTTTTTCCAAGTAGATCGAATGCTTTAAAGTGTGGAATCATATCCATACCTTTCTAGTTGTTTCTTTTCCCTTATTGACCTTCTAGGTGCTTGCTTGGAGCATTCTCCAAACTCTTCAATTTTTGCTTTGCCTCTTGAATTTCATAGCTTTTAGTCCTTTTCCCTTTCATCTCTATGGACAACTTTCTAACAAAGATCAAAGATTTGAAGGAACATTTGATTTCTACTGATGAGGTTATACCAGATAGCTCACTTGTGCAAACCGTTCTGAATGGTCTTCCTGATTCATATCAGAGTTTTGCTTCTGCTCTTTGGTTGATGATGAACGACAATCCAAATGCCTTTTCATTTGAGGAATTAGCCTCTATTCTGTTGTAGGAGGATCAGTCCAGGCAAAATAGGTCCATTATGCATGTTGCAGATCAAGCTTTCTTGGCCAGTTAGAAGGGCAAACGAAAATGGAGCTCTTCAACTAGTAAGTAGAAATTTGCTAATTTTGCACAATCGAAGAGGGAAGACAAAGATGATAAGAAATCAGAAAAGCAGAAATTGTTTTGCAAGTACTCTAAAGAAAATGATCATATCATAAAGAACTGTCCAAAATTGGCTGCTAACGAGGCAAAGAAGAAAGAGGCTGGAATGGTTGTTGTAGAGGCCTCTACACCAAAAACCGAGTCTCCTAATCTTGTGCAGGAAGAAGAATGGACGTTTACTCTTATTTGCAGTTTTGACCCATCTTCTCATGAGCAGTGCATGTCTACAGTAGACTTAGATGTTTGCTACTTTGACAGTGGGGGACCAAACATATTACCTTGCAGTGCAGTTTCTTCTCTTCACTCAAGCCTG
Organism: Ceratopteris richardii; assembly: GCA_020310875.1. Taxonomy (NCBI): domain Eukaryota; kingdom Viridiplantae; phylum Streptophyta; class Polypodiopsida; order Polypodiales; family Pteridaceae; genus Ceratopteris; species Ceratopteris richardii. Next base: position 108,391,117 of record CM035440.1, on the reverse strand, counting down.
TCCCTAGAGGGAATACTATTACATGAACAACTATTTTTATCGTGTTATGGGGAGTTGGTAAGATCATTTTGACTACTGCTGATGGTCGTTCTTTCACTTTGTCAGATGCTTTGTTTGTGCCAGTGATCAAGAAAAATCTATTATTAGTTTTTGCATTAGCCAAGATTGGCTTGGTTGTGAAATTTGTTGATGACAGATGTACAGTTCATGATCTGTCAAATGGCGCTGTGATTATAGCTTCTGGAATTTTATTTCATGGTCTATATAAGCTCATAGGCTATGAAAGATTTGTAAAAGATTCAGCATGTCCAGTACATGATTCTCAGGCTATGTCAGATGCAATGCTTTGGCATGCATGCTTTGGTCATCTCAATTTTGCTAGTTTGCTACGCCTGTAGAAATTTGAAAAGGTGTCTTCTTTGCCCAAACTTGAGGCACTTGGAAAACATGTTTATGAAGGTTGTATTTTGGTCAAAATGCAGCGTTCCTCCTTTCCAAAAGATGGCTCAGTTCGGGCTACTCAGAAATTGCAGCTTGTACATAGTGATGTATGTGATCTATTTCCATAGGAGTGGTAATAGGTTTGCAGTATTCAAGGCCAAAATGCCGCAATAATGTGTCAATATACTTTGTTTGACACAAAGCCATTCTGCAATCAACTTGCATAAATTGAATGCCCAAATAATGATGCAAATTCCCTAAATCTGACATTCCAAATGGGGCATGCAAATCAGCTTTAAAATAAAAAATATGCTTCTCATGAGGACCAGTGAGTAGCATGTCATCAACATACAAAGCAATGATCAAAACCACATCATTTGCATGTGTAACATATAAGGTGCTCTCAGTTGGACAGTTCTCAAAACCATGTGCAATCAGATAGGCATGTATTTTTCATACAAGGCACGTGGTGCTTGCTTCAAACCATATAATTCCTTTTTCAACCTACATACTTGGTTTTCATGCCCTTTCTGCACAAAGTCATGGGGCTGAAAAATGCACTTCTTCACGCAAAACACCATTCAATAATGGAGTTTTAATGTCCAATTGATGTACATTCCAAACATGATGAGATGGGAGTGCACAAATGCTATAAATAGCAGTCATTCCGCAAGTAGGAGCAAAGGTCTCATCAAAATCAATGCCTCTTTCCTAAACATAACCCTTTGCAACAAGCTTAGCCTTATACCTATCAACTTTTCTATCAGGCATACACTTCACCTGGTATATCCACTTAGTGCCAATGGCCTTCTTGCCAAGAGGCAATTCACATAAAGACTAGGTACCATTCTTCATTATAGCATCATATTCAGATTGCATAACAACCATCCAAATTTCTAAATTTTGTGCTTCATAAAAAAAATAGACTCATTCTCATCACAAAGACTAGAGGCAGTCATAACATAGCAATCTGATGCAAAACAAGCACGATGAGATCCACAACAAGTACGATATGATAAAGGTGCATCTAACTTGCTATCATGTAAAGTATACATTAGCCATTTTGGCATAGTTTTTGCCTCCTCAATATCATCTCTCTCATCAATAAGTGCATCATGTAAATCTGCATCAGAAAGGGAATGATCTACATCATCACATGAAACCTATAAAGGCAGAGAAGTTGCCTCATTAGGACCAACACTGTGACTGTCCACCAATAAAAAGAGGTAGCAAAGTGTCATACATGTCTTGACAGTTAGCTCATGTCTCCTTCGTACATGAAAGTAATGGCTAAATAGCATCTTCCACAAAAACAACATCATGACTAACCAAAATGCATTTATCATGTGCATGATATAGAAGACAACCTATTCTTTCAGAATTGTACACAACAAAAATACATTTCATTGCTTTATCATCCAATTTTTTATGTTGTTGTTTAGGCACTAATGCATATGCCAGAAAACCAAAAACACACAGGTGAGCAAGAGATGGCTTGCAGCCATCCAAAGCCTCATATGTAGTGGTAGACTACAATGCTTTAGTGGGAAACGTATTAAGTACATATGTTGCACACATAACATCCTCAATCCAGAAACTATGTGGCAAAGCTTGACTCTTGACCATACACCTCGCCATCTCCATGAGTGAGCTATTCTTCGGCTCTACAACTCCATTCTGTTGAGGTGTATATAGAATTGTACAGTGATGTTTTATCCCATGTTTAGCTAGAAATGCATTAAAATCAGAAGACATACATCCCTCCCCTCGATCAAAACAGAGGGTGCCCATTTTACATGCTGACACATTTTTTGCCAAAACGAGAAACTGTCTAAAGCACATAAACACTTTGGACTTTTCTTTCAATTGATGTACCCATGCATGCTTGGAAAAATCATCGATGAAAGTCATGAAGTAAAGATAGTTCCAAAAAGAAGGTGTTTGCATAGGACTACAGACACCACTGTGAACAAGCTATAATTTCTAAGTAGCCGAACTCAACCATCTTTTGGGAAGGAGGAATGCTTATCCTATCATTTGAAGCTTTGGCATTACCAATCTTCTCCAAATTATGCTTTGTGTCATTCCTTGTTTATACTTCATGTCAGTGCTCTGGATTTTCCAAGTTAGATAAGAGAGTTATGTTACCCACAACATTATTTAAACATTATGTTCCAAGTTAGATAAGAGAGTTATGTTACCTACAACATTATGATCATCCTCTTTACCTTCCTTGTCATTTACATTCATGAGAAGAAATGAGTCTTCATGTTGTTGGTCTTCAGAATATTTTTTGTAGTCTCTTTTGTTATGGCCTCTATTGTTAGTGTTAATTTGTGTCCAACTCTACCTCTATTGCTACCATATCCACCTCTTTCACTTTCTTTCAGGGTCTTTCCATTGAAGCAACAATTCTAAGTGGTGTTGTTGCTCTTACATATTGCAAGTTGAACATTTTGGCGTTTGCTTTTTTCAAGCTCTGGTCCTTTCTTCTTCCCTTTCTACTTGCTCTTGCTTGCAATGTTGGCTTGGGAATTTTCTATTGGAGGAGATGGTGGACACCTTCCAGAGATGAGATGGTTCTACAAATTCTTGCTTCACACCAACCAAAACTAAGTTGAGGAGTGCAAACAGACCTCTTGTGCTTTCCAAGAAGCACAAATAATCTCCCAAGTATTTTGGAAGATGATCCTAAAGTCATTGGATCAAAACAGATAAGTTGGAGTTTCATTGTGAACCAAAAACTTGCTATTTTGGTTACTACACCTGCTCAGAGAAATGAATAGTTCTCTTTCTCTGCTAGTAGTTAAGCAAAAACCTTTTGGACATACCTAATTAACTTAGATAACTAACTTTTTCAAGTTATTTTACTTGAAATGATAAACTATGCTCCGAGAATGATGCTTAGAAAATTAGAGATGCAACCCTAATAGTTAATACTATGCAGACAAGAGGGCCATGTTTTGTACATAACTCAAGAATGCCTGAGCCGATTGATATGAAACTTTGTAAGAAGGAGATTTATGGTCTAATGATTCTATAACAACTTAAATCATAGCAAATGATCAAATACACACTGCAATCCAAATCGGGCTCTCTCAGGTTGCTCATTCATGCGACTAGATAGTGATCTTTTATAGTCTTTTGTTGGAGCCAAGATTCAAGTTTGAATTTGAATCTTTACCTAAAAGTGTTCCAAAGTTTTAGGACTTGGTTTTCCATAAATCCTCACCAAATAATTGATGGAAAGATTCTCCTAACAATTGGTGATTGCAAGTGCTCTTTTTACATATGCTCTTTTACAAGGAGTAAAAATTAATCTTTTACAAGAGATCATTCATGTGCTAATACATGAATGCACATATGATCTTTAGGATAAATGACCAAGCATTTAGGCTTGGAGTAATTGCACCAATATTTTCTTCTTAACCCTCTTTTTTATTCTTGTCTTTTGGTTTCTTTTCCTTCTTATCTCCTTAGGGTGCACTAGTTGAATTACCTTGATAGGAGTTACCTTCCTTTGTGCTATTGTTGGCCTTTTAATTGAAGATTTTTCCATGAAATTTGTTGAAATTTGGAGTTTGCACATCCATGATGAGGTCATAGGCTATGGTAAAAGATTGACATTGCTCATCATCTCTAATCCCATTTAATATCTACCTCATAATGACTTCTTCTTCATTTAGTTCTCCAATGGATGCCATGACCAGCAACCTCTTCGACCTTTGTAAAAAACTTTGTATTTTGGAGTCTTCTTCATCTATTTGAAATCATTCCAGAGATGACTCTTCCTTGCTTTTGTACAAGCAAAAAAAAGAAAGTCTCTAGTGCATCCCAAGTCTCTTCAGATTCCTTCCTCCTCTCATATGTGGTAATAGAAAATTAGAGATAGAGTCTAGTATGTATGACTTTGCTTGAGCATCCCTTGCACACCAAAGTATGAGCTTATCTATTTCTTCTTGAGTTTTTCCTCGCTTGGATCTTACAATAGGCATTGCTTCATCACCTAATACAATCCCATATAGATTCCAAACTTGCAAATAGGCCTCTATTCTTATTTTCCAAGCTCATAATTCTATCTATTAAGCTTCTCAATTATTGATGGAAATTCATCTCCCATCTTGAAGCTGCTCTGATACCACTAAAAAAAGCTGGAGATGTTTGGAGAAGCTTGAAAAGTTGGGTATTCAAGTGGTGAAAGTGTTCTAGGAAACCAGTAGAGGACTTGCCTAGCTCTTTGGATATGTAAAATAGATGGTGTAGACTTATCTTTAGAGCAATTAAACTCAATAGTTACTTTGGAACATCAATAAGAACAACTTGATGCAAAATAGATGACATGTTCCTTCACTAGCTCACAAACACTTTCTATTATTGGATGGAAGCAACGACCTGAAACACTCAGAGTAGCCAGCATAGTAGAAATTGGAAAAACTTCCCTTAGGGGAATGTTACACATAGGTTTGGCTTGCTATAATGTATCAAAGCCCTAATTTGTATCAACCAATGAAGGAGAAGTAATCTTAACATTCATTGGATGTCATCCCGATTTTTTAAGACTGTGCAAAAGATAACCTGGAGATCTTCAACTTCATATTTCTTCAAATTTACTAAATCAAATCACTTGAAAACTTATACGCATAAACTAGAAAGTATTACCTTTATAATGAGTGCTCAATCTCTCAATTTAGATCTCTATAGAGAGAGTAGAAGCCTCTACAATACGATTGGGTTTGAGGAAGAAGAAGGAGAGAATTGATATGTCACTACGCAATGATCAAAGAGTATATGTATTGCATCAAATTGTAAAAATGATTTAGAGTCATTATATAGACTCTCATGGATCTTTCCATGGCTCTTATTCATGAATTTAAACTTGAAAATAGGTAAGATTTGTAGTCTAAGGTGATTGGAACATTTTCCTACAACCTTGGAAAAGTTGAAGTTGGAATAATACCAACTTTCTAGCTGATTGATTGAGAATCAATCTCAACAACTTCTAGCTCATGAGTTTTTGCATTTTACTCTTCCCTTTTACAAAGGTAAATACCTAAAGCCTTACAAGGTAAATGATCATAAGTAATCAATGAAACAATACATTGAAAGGTATGCACATAAGTGCTATTCTTAAAGGTATATATATGGGACCATCCATATGATGATTCATGTGAAAAAGCTTTCTTCACGCATAGTGAAATCTTGGTGATCCAACAAAACTCATGTCATAGACTATGAGGAGACTTTTTCACCAGTTGCCAAGATGACCACCATCAAGACATTGCTTAGTGTAATAGCTACAATTAGAAGCTACTTCAACTTGATGTGAAGAATGATTTTCTAAATGAGTCAATTATGAGGTATACATGTCACAACCTCCAAGGTTTGAAAACCCTAATTATACTTCTGTTGACACTCAAGGTCATGGACACACAAGAAGAAGGAGCATGTAGGGAGCTCCAAGAAGCACATGTCAACTTTTGCGAAGAAATCCAAGAATACCATGTCAATTTTTTTGAAGAAATCCCTATAAAAATAGTGATTTTTATCACTAAAGACCATTGTAAGTAAATACCATTTTTCCAACTCCATGTTTTTCAAGCTGAGGAGTCCTTGAGTTTGAGGAGTATTAGAAGTATCATCCTACCAATTTTCATAATTTGTAGACTCCGTTTGAGCGCTCAAATAAGACCTGGAATCTAATTTTTAACTATGTCGACCACCTAGGTCTGGACAGGGCCAAAATCACTCAAAAAACTATAAAAAGGGCTGAAGAGCTCATTTTTGAGGTTATCTTGTTGTAGATTTGAGCTTTGTAAGAGAGTTCTTTTGTAATCGAAGTCCTTCCATTGTTCCACTCTTTGCTCTTACCTCGTGCACGTGTGTTTGTGTATGCGTGTGCATGCTTGTGTGCTTTCACCCACACACTTGTGACATCACTTGGTCACAACCTTCATACCGGTCCTCACATTTCCACGGATTGACATTTATGAGGTGGATCTTCTTAGTGACACCAAATTTGGCACCGTTTCCAGCGAGAGAGCTTGAAGGACGAGCGTGTGATGGTAAGGCGTAGAGTAGCGGTGTTGGAAGGTTAAAAAATCACCATTTTTAGTTCAGTTTCTGAGTTTTTCTTCTCCTTCATCATCATCATCATCATCATCATCATCATCACCTTCTCCCATCTTCATCTTCTCTGATTTTTTCATTTTTCAATTATACATTCACTTTGTTTTCACTTGTTGCTATGAGAGAGAATCCTAGAAGGGGATGTAGAGTTGAAACGCTGAAGAATACCCTTGGAGTACGCTCAAAATACCCCAAAAACGAAGTGACAGTATCATGGAGTGACAAGACTTGCATCTGGTATCGCGTTTGTTGTATCATGATTTTGGTGGGTGACCTTGCATCTACAAGTACATAGGAGTGACAAGGAGGACACAAGGTACACATATTTGCAAAAAATTTTGAATTTGGACTCCAAAAACTCCAAGTATTGTGTTCGATTGAGTTTTGGTATCGCGATACCAGAACTCCTATGTATCTCGATACTTGTCAAGTATTATATCGCCTCCTTGAGGTATCGTGATACCATCAAGGTATCGCCTATCACCAAGTTAAGGTATCACAATCGTGCTCAAGTCGTATTGTATCATGCTTCTTGCAAAATCATGTCACGTAGCACAATCAGTCATATTGTGTCAGTTCAGTGGTATTGTATCGCATAGCACAAGGAGTATCGTATCACGGTTGGAGTGGTATCGTATCATGAGCCTGGTAGTATTGTATCCTCCACCTAGTGGTATTGTATCACGAGGTCAAGTGGGGCATCGAATTTCAGTTCAGAGTGGTAACGTATCATCCCTAGAATTCACTGGTATGGTATCGTCCTAACTACTGGTATTGTTTCGTGCCAATCAAAGGTATCGTATCGTGACCACTTCTAGTATCGTATCACAAAAGTTGGTATCGTCGAAGGACAAGTATTGTATCGTAAACATCTGGTATCGTATCGCTTGTTTTGAGGTACTCCCAGAGAGATCCTGTTTCCCTATTTTAACCCCCAGAACCGTGAACTGGCATAACTTTCTCATACAAAATCCGTTTGTTGTGATTTTGGGTTTCTTGGAAAGCTCCTGGAGAGTACTACCAAAACTTCCATTGGTTATGGTAAAACTAATGCGTGGATTATTAGAAATATTATTTTGAAGTTGACCCTCAGGTGGAACTAGGAAACCAAGGAGTCCCAAAGGATTTTGAGCAATACAAGGGGAAATTTTGGACTTGTAAACAAGGCATTAGGGGGAAAAATGAACCCTACATGGGCCTTTTAGATTAAGGAGTGATTAGTGATTGACCAATCAGAAGAGGGTGGTGGCCACAATCTATACCCTATAAAATACTAGGCTGAGGGGGAGAGAGGGGACAAGTTTCCCCCCTATTTAATGAGTTGCCTCTAGAGAGAGAAGGAATCTTGTAACTAGGCTGGGCCCAAAAATTCAAATTTTTTAAAAAGTTTAAAAGCTCATCATAACATTCTCAATGTGGAATTTGTACCTTTATACTCAATGCGAAACCAATCAATATTCAAAATGACCTATTAAAATATAAATAAACAAAAATTCATTATCATGTGCTCAAAAAAATAATAAACTATATCATAAAAAATAAAAACCTATTTTTACCTATTTGAATATATGAAACAATATTTTGTAGATACCAACAACTGTTCCTGCGTAGCCAAGTTTACTATCTATAAGGTTCATATCTTTTGAGCTAGCATGTGATAGTTGCTTGAAAGAAGCAACAATGCTAGAATCCTTTGTTTTACATAAAGAATCAATCATTTTGATTCTAATTTGCTATCCAAGAACCCACGTATTTGTGAGCATTTGAGCCTGCAATAAAAATCAAATTATTAAAGTAATCTACATATATGTGAACAAATAGAATACTATTAAAATTAAGTTACCTTTCTTTCACAACCTATCATTAGCTCCCTCTGCTCATCTGAGATTTGTTCATTATTTGCATTGCCTTGTTGCATATGAGTATATAGCCAATTCATGAAAGAAGATATATTCGTATTCTCGTTACCATCAAGATTAGGTCTTTAGCTTTTGTTTCTCTGTCTTTTAATTTAGAGATTTTGAAGTTCCTATTCATATTTGCTGAAGAATGCTTGCATGCATTAGCTATTATATGCTACAAAAGTAGAAACATTACTTTTTTTCGTGTAATGTAAATTGAAATGGAACTCCCTTGCCTGATAATACCTTATCTATTATTTTTTAAGAAGAATTGTTGGTCCATACATGTGGAGCTTCTTCATGAACTCTTTCAAGGTATTCACTAACATAATAGATGCACTCTTCAAGTATCCATCCCTTTGCCATAGATCCTTCTGGCTTTGCTCTTTGTCACACATAACCTTGTAATATTCCCATAAATCACTCGACCCAAAACATCCACCGAGTGTTTACAACACTTGCAATCTCTATATCATCCACAAGTATCCAAGGAGAAGGTGCATAAGTTGTTTCTTGTTGAGCTCTATAAAAAATTGGCCATAACTTTGGTTTTAGGTTTTTCATCTTTAAATCATTTCTTGATGCTATTGTGTCTTTCAATCCAAGAAGATGTTGCCATAATGAATAACCAATATTCTTGAATATATGCATCAGATCAAGAAGATGATAGACCTTTAACTCCTTCCAATACTCTAGAGAATACCATATTGACATATTCTCTGCTAATGCCAGTTTTTCTTTACCTCTAATCTTTACATTCTCATTATCTTCATCATCACTGAAGATTTCAGATTTTGGATCTATAAGAGGTCCATCTATCCATTTTGATACCAATCCCTAGGTATCATTGGTTTTGGACACTAAATTATTTCAATCTTTCCATTAAAATGTAATGCTTCTCTTTTGCATCTTAATGGATGATCATTAGGCAAGAACCATTGATGTCTAAGATAAATATTTTTATTGAAATTCTTACTATAAACTAATCTCAACGAATCACCACAATAAGCACAAGCCTTGTATCCCTTAGGAGATATTCTTGCATCATGAAAACCTTAAAAATATAATTATATTAACTCACATATAAATGTATACATATTAAATTAAAAAAATAGATCATTACTTCAACACACACCATATCTTGGAAAATCATGCCATTATGAACCTGAGATCTGGTAGACACCTAGGCAAGGATAGACAAAGCATGAAATCCTCTAAGGCCAGTGTCAACCACACAGTGAGGTCATGGGCACAACAACTTGTGGTTATCCCTACGTGCTAAGTTCGGACACAAGTGATTGAAAAATGTCCTTCAACATGGAAAGACCCACACGTAGTCCAGGCACTGCCTACTTACAGACACCAGAAGGTCTCTATAAGACACGCTTGGAATATATCAGGACCAGCCAATTAGGTGCACGCATCTATGAGGATGGTCTGAGACAATTAATGGTCCAACTCAAAAATTCCGATCAACCCTTTGGAATTGAACATTCAGTGGTCAAGTTTGAAGAGAGTTCTTATATCAATAAGGAAGGAACCATGTATGTGGTCACTAGCTTACCAAACAAGATAGATGAGTTTGGAAACATTATTCTTGAGAATGGGATAGGAGACCTAGAGCAAGGAGACCTAGGACGAGAACCGAAGGCTCCTCGAGGAAAATCTATTTTGATGAGGGTAATTCCTCTAGAGTGGATTCCCCAAGACAAAAAAAACATAGAATTTTTCATGAATAGAGAAATAGAAGAAGCCTTTTGGAGATTCAAGCTAGATCAACCAAGTAAAATGGGCGGACTCACCATCTATGAATTCAAAGACCCTGAGACACCATAAAAAGTTGTTTATCTAGATATTACATCTGAGAAAATGTTCTTGGTAATAGAGCATGATAGGCATGCATACACTTGGCAAGGTGAATCAATTTTCCCTCCACCAAGATCTAGTGTTTCCCATGGTTTCCAAGGAGCAGGATCATCCAAGGCTCATGAAACCCAGAGTGAAAGAACTAGAGAGAGACCTGAGGTAAGCTTTGCACACACGATGGGCAGAGACAGGTCAAGAAATGAGGGAGAAAGACCTGAAAGAGAGAGACAACGAGCACATAGGCATCAAAGAGATGAACATGAGTTCCCATTGCCTAGACCGCGAGAGCACCCAAGAACTCTTAGACCCTCTCAAAAGGTTAAGGAAATGAAGAACTACTTTGATGGGTTCAAAGATCCTTATGATCATGTGGCCGAGTTCAAACAAGTGTTAAGAGCTGAACAAGTTGAGGACTTGTTCACACAATTTGAGGCATTTGGTTTGACTCTCAGGGATACTACCTTACCTTGGTTTCAGCCCCTGAACAGTCACAACTATCGAGAGATAGGTCAAATCCTAGAGGAATTCATTGTAGAATTTTCCAAGAGTGGTATCACGCATAACACATCATCCTTGATCCAGAGCTTCAAGCAGACACCTCAAGAAAAAGTGCGACTTGCAGGAAGACGGTTCAGACAATACTTAGAAAGATGCCCCATTCCAAAGTTACCCACACCATCCAAACAAGTGGCCTTGTTTTTAGATGGCTTCCTAAGAATCAAGTTAAGATCATATGTGTACTTGAAAGAGCCTAGATCCATAGAAGAGTGTGTGCGCATGTGCATTGACAGAGAGAAGACAACTTGGGTGAGGAGTTAGGATTGTCCAAACTCTATAAGGATTCTAACAGTTCTACTAGTCATACATCTAGAACCTCCATTGAGATAGAAGAGATAGCTGAGCAAGTTGCCAAAAAGCTAGGAGTCCTAAATAGAAAAATGCCAATTGTTACCTCATTGAAACGATGTTACAACTATGGAGGAGACCACATGGCTAATGTTTGCCTGATGATGGCTCAGCCCCAAGGAAACCCTACTGCTCCATATTGCACTATTCAAAGAAACTACATGAATCATACGACTCAAGATTGTCCATACAATAGGCAAGTTGTTAGATAGAATTATCAACAACCTTATCCATAGGGTAGGTATCAGAATCAATACCAATAGCCATATTTTAAGCCTCACCAGTAGTATCAGGCACCATATAGGTCACAACCAATCCTAGGAAACCAACCACCAACTCCTACCAATGTGATTCTAGTTAAGTATGCAGTGGCAGAGGAGAACCTTAATAAAGAATTGGTGCTAGTGACCCCTTTGGTCTTAGAAAATGACTCTTATGTTCATAGTTCAGACTACTCCCATGAAGTTATTACACAAAGTCACCTCAACATAGTGAGATTTATTCATATCAATATGAGGCACCATCTAGGGAACAAAATTGGGAGCTTGAATACTCCAATCTCATGTACACGAATCTTAACCCCAGATCCAAAGCAGGACAAGTAAGACCACAAGCCCCTAGAGGGCCATGTTTTAGATGTCAGGGCAACCATTTCATTCCTGAATGTCCCCATTCACTGACTCTAGGAAAAGGACAGAACATCACAATAGAAGGCTTTTGTCCTGAGTGTGACAAATAACATCTCTCTAGAGATTCTTCCAGGAATCCCTCCAGTGCGCCCAAGGTTACACCCATTAATGTGGTAGGCTTAGTGGTGGGTTCAAGTTCAAGTAGCAGTAATGTGGTTCCTATACAGGCTGTCACTAGGGCACAAGTTGTACAACAAGCAAAACCAACTGATCAATCAAAGTCAAGTGAATCAAGAGAGACAAGTAAGAGGAAAACAAGAACTTGAAAGGATACTAGAGAAAAAGCTAATCGAAAGCGGAATAAAAAGTTATCTGAATTAGAAGAAAACTTGAAAGATGCAAAAACAAAAATAGAAGATATTGCATCTCAAAGCCCCTTGCATGCCGAAACTCCATCCACACCACCTCATTCCAACTCACCATCCACTATAAATAACCCTCAACCAGTGTATGTACTTGCATATCCAAACCCAAAAGGCTTGGACATGATGTTCAAGGCCTACCAGGCTCGACTTCAAGAAGGGCCAACAGCTGCAAACCTAGACAAGAGTTACCCTAGAGCAGATTTAGAGATTGAACGGAAAAAAATGTGCATGAAAATGGTAGAGTTAGCTCAAGCTATGCTAGAGACTAGTCAATTGTTCAGTGAGACGAACTCTATCAAACCAGATTTGTATTTCCAAGGCTTACTACAAATATTAGAGCAGTTCGTAAAGAAGCCCCCAGTTTCTTTACCTCCACAGGCTCAACCAATTATTGAAAGATAAATCTCACCACCAATGAAAGCTCACGTTTGTGATTCCATGGATGAGGGAATGCCTCTTTCAATTTAGCAGTACTTTCAAGAGTTATTGTGGGAAATACAAGAGGAGAAATGGGCCAAGGAGAAGGATAATCCCCCTCCTATTCCTGAAATTGATGACCTTCATGATCAATTTCCCCAAGACATTCCATCTATCTATGGAGACCAATTAGAGCAATAAGGAGATGAAAGATTAGATTTTGAATCTAATTCTTTATAAGAGTTGCCACAATTCACAAGCCCATGGGAATCTGAATCTCTTCAGATCAGAGCTCCCACAATATTGGTAAGAAATGAAGACTCAATTGTTCCAAGAAACACTGACGTCGTGAAGAACACTAAGGCTCAATGTCATCTCACTTTAGAAGATTTGCTGAAAGTAAAACCTAAGCTATGGAATCATGTGGCAAATCAAGTTCTAGAACTTGATTCTAATGTGCCAAAAGCAGGCTCTAAGCAAAAAGTTCTAGAGATACCTCTCGATAAAATAGACGACATGAGTGAAGGTGAAGAAGGTAATACTTATCTTCCAATCACCTACCAAGGTTACACAACCAAAGCGATCTTAGATTCAGGTGCAGGTGTTGCAATTGCAACCACCTCCTTGTGGAAGCGATGGGGCAAACCCACATTAAGACCAACTAGAATGAAGCTTCAAATGGTAGACGGCCATGTTGAAAGACCTCTAGGATTGCTCGAAGGGATATCTCTAACCACTAGTGGTGTAGAGTTTCAACACACATTTGCTATATGTGACTTTGAAAAAAATAATGTCTATGAGATGATCCTAGGAAGGCCCTTGCTACGACAATTGCAAATAGTACAGGATTGGGGTGTTGGAAATGAGGTAGGCCCATAGCTCATATCAATACCACAGGTCCAAGGTTCCATACGTCCAACATATACAACATAGAATCTAGCAATCTTCCAATATTGACAGAACATAAACATACCACATTTAATCATACAAATGATGAGACAAAGATAGAGAGAGACTAGACAACATGTGTAAAGTGTTACGTAAGCCACTGCTTACTCACATGATCATATATACCAATGTTCAATGTACAATGTGGGAGCAAAACTCTCAGCCACTCTATGTGATCAGAAATAGATGGATGAGTGAATGTACAAATGTAACAAACATATTTAGATGTATGAACATGAAATCTAAATGTACATGAGATGTGTGACCTAATAGGTTATAGAAGACTCTATATGAGTGACTGAAAGAGGAAGGATCAGTGTGAAACTGATAATCAACAAACCCTCATCTAACCTTAGGCTATGGAAGACCCTATGTTAGATACGCGTGTGAAAAGATCACATACTTAAAAAGTAGCAAAGGATGCTAACAACTTTGCTGCTGGAAATCCTCAAACTCATATGATCATATCTTCTCTAACACCTCATAGAATATGCATAAAGCATATACGTACTGATTCTCTTGTACCTATGCCGAATATGACTCCTCTTGATATGGATGTTACTGCCTTCATAAACTTCAAGTAGTACCTGTGTGCATAAAGAGAATATGTACCTGAATTCTTAACATAAGATGTAAATCGTATGTTAACCACCATCCAATGTCTTTAAAGTAACCCAAAATATTCATGTAGAAGAGAATCTTCAAGTACACCATGTAGATGGCCGATCCTCACCACCAAGCTGCTAATGACCAAGTCCTCTCCATGAGCAAGAGATAACCTCTTCTCCATGAGCAAGAGTGTGAGCACACTCTTCTTCTTCAAGAAGAACTCCATAGCCGCTCCTCAACATGCTTCAAGTTAGCACCATGGCTACCCCATGTGCTAGAAGAAACACCACCTCTGTTGAGGTCCAAGCATCAAGGCATGTGTTGAACACTAGGTGAAGGATGCAATAACATGAGACCAAGCTCTTGTTATATAGTGTTTGTTGATCCCTCCAAAAGCTCTTCATATAACTACGTTTGCATAAAGCAAAAGCAAATAGTGATCGTATTCGAAAAACTCACACAACTGTTATCCCATTGTTCGCGTTCGTCTTGCTTTATTTAGACAAATCTTGAAGACTAAAAAAGAGTTGTGAATGCATTGCCGCTCAGGAGATTTGAACGTGGGTCATTGGGATAAGAGCACTATACTCTAGCCACGCTACGCGTCATCATTTCTTGTAGGAAAGAGTGATATTAGAATGTACACATGCTAGAACAAGTGTTTGACCAATAAGATATTGAGCAAGTGTTAACCAATTGGCATTGTTTCCAACATGGGGAACCAACTCCTTGTACTTACAGCACTTAGGGGTCACCATCAAGGTCAATTTGAAGGATTGTACCTTCAGAGATGTACCACCCCTATAGTGGAATCCCATCCACAAAGCGAAAGAAGATTCAATCTCCGTGCATTCTAGAAGTTCTTATAACCCATCTTGGATGCATGAAGATAGTCATTTGTGGATGTGCAAGGTCGTAGAGGAAGAGGAAAGACGACAGAAATCTTAGCCACCATGGACATTGCTATTAATGAAGAACAGTGGACCCCTCACTGTGATGAGGAGGGTTACGATATCTCAGTGTTCATGTGTCAGCCCTTGTTGGAAGACTCAACTCAACTCAATTAAATCAATTGAAATCAACTGAAATCAACTCATGAGTCTCATAAAAAAATCATATCTATGATGTCATCATGTCTTCATCCTTGTTCTATCTGTAAGTCTTTCATACCTCTTTCCTTCAGAACCTGGTATAAACATAAATGTGCTTACTTCGAAAACATACCTCTCTGAAATATCAAGCTTCTCTTCAATAGAACTCTGGAACCTTCTCCTGAACAGGAACATCCTCACAAGAACTTTCTCCAAACATTCTTCTTCTTCTTCT
This sequence comes from Ceratopteris richardii, assembly GCA_020310875.1. NCBI lineage: Eukaryota > Viridiplantae > Streptophyta > Polypodiopsida > Polypodiales > Pteridaceae > Ceratopteris > Ceratopteris richardii. The sequence goes on along the minus strand of CM035440.1, from coordinate 108,375,523 downwards.
TTCAAAGCTGGAACATAAAGAGAACTTGACAAAGGAAATATAGGAATACCGGAAATAGGAATACCTGTAGGTATGACTCTACATTCTTTCACATATGGTTGAAAAAAAACTATTCATGTTTCATCACCCCCCTAGATGGTTTAACACTAGTGTTTAGAATTTCTTCAAATATATCAGACTATATGAAATATGGAATATCTTTCTTCTTTCAATAAATCTGTTCTTTAGTGATCAAATACCTGTATCTGAAGCAAAAATCTCTAAAACCTTTTTATTAGCACTGCAGTTGCTAATAGCTTTCACTGTAACTCTTCAGCTTTCCATATTGTAGAATAAGGTTAGCCAATCTTAAAATAAAAACCTTGCTGAAAGCATTTTAGGATTCATAACCTTCTGCAACATAACAAGTATCTTCTTCTATCTCTCTGCAATACAAATTTGATAGAACCTGAATCTTTGACTTACTTCTTCCAATACTAAGAACTTCACAAACAAAGGATAGAAAACTAACTCATAAATACTCAAGATTTTTCATGATCATTCAAGATCATTCAAGATCATCCAAGATCATACTAGATCATACAAGATCATCCAAGATCAATGATCTTTCCTGTGTAGAATCTGCTCTCATCAAACCTTCATGACTAAATGTTTGATTTGTTACCTGAATGTCTCCATGTGTCCATGCTTTTCACAAAGTTGTAAAACTTTTCTTCAAACAAATCCTTTCCAAGAATCTGCAACTCCTACTTGAAACATAAGTGGACAAACTTCTCACCTTGAGAACTCCAAAAGCTGCAAGTTTATACTTCATCTTTTCATATTCTACCCGGGTGAAATGTGATAGTTCTTGCTTGATTTTCTTTTGACCAACTCCACTTCTCAATCAAGTAATAGGATCTAATGGAACACCTTTTTGAATACAAGCATGTATCCAAAAAACTAGACAATCATAAAAAGTAGATTCTTCATTGACTTGTACATCAACAAATCTAAATTTTCTAAAGTTTTCTAAAAATACTGAATATGAGGTAACCTTTTCCAAACATAAAACCTCAACCTAAGTCTTCAACATCTGCTACAAAAAAATCTTTTACCCCTCAAGAGTTAGATAAAGAAGAAATATACTTCTCTTCAACTTGTCATATACCAAGTAGCTTTGTATTGACACTTCAAGAATTCTTTGAGGGAACATATAAGATGTCTGCTAAAAATCTTCAACTTATATATAACTCATACATATGAGTCAAAACATACAAGTTGTCTTCAAAATCTGCTGCGCGCTTTTCTTTCTCTCAATGAAATTCTTTGTCAAATCTACTAAATCATGACCAAGCAAAACAAGAAACTGCTTCTTCTTTAAACTTTCTTCACACAAGATGTCCTCGTAGACTTGTTTTTGGGTGTAGAGGATAAAATAGGAAAAGTATATGGAAAATATAAGAGAAAAGGAAGTATTACTTTTCTTTTGAAAATGATGGACTTTCATCTTTTTCCACCTGATGATGTCAACATCTTCAAACTTCTCTTCCATACCTTTTGTTCTCTTCAGCTTCAAGTAGCAAGCACTCTTGACATCTTCAAATGAACTTTTCTCTTTCTCTAATGCTAAGAGTAAAAGATAAAACAAACATGGTATACAAATGGAAGTGAACATAGAAACATGTTTTACCATCTCCTTATATCCCTGAATCAAAATTCTGCTTCAAATGTCTAATATGATTGAATTCACCAACCTTTTGTCTGAATGATGAATTACCTTTCTAGAGTTACCTCTCTAGATCAAATTTTCATACTTGGATATCCAACCAACTTACGATAGAAAATTGGTTGAAAACAAAACTCATCCCATCTTCACATTTGTCTTCTTAGATGAGCTTTCTTGCTATGAAAGAGATCTCTCAAAACTCTCTAGAAAAACCTCTAGATACTTGTTTTGATGTAGCTTTTAACTTTCAAATAATGAAAGAGTGTAAAAGCATTCCTTGAATCCTTCAAATCTCTTCATAACTACTCTTCTAAGACATGACCTGCAAATGATAATCTGATAGTAGAAACTGCTACCTATGATTTGATGTTGATATGATTCCTTCATCTTCTCTAAACTATTGTTCTTCCTTGAATTTGAAGTAGTCTTTTCTTCATCAAGTCTTGGTCTTCAAACAATACTTTTGTAAAGTATTTGCATACTTTTCCAAAAATATTCGCCTTCTAACAGATCATGAACTTCACACTCCACACTGATGAATACACATGTGACTAAATTGTTTAATTCTCAAATCTCTACTCATCTAGATTAAGTGTGTATGTCAAATGTCAAATATTAGAAGATTCCCTTAAACCATATGTTGTAAACTTGGAAGTCTAGGAACTTGTGAATATAAGAGCCTTAATGCTCTGATATCAAAGCCCTAAAGCTCTGATACCAAAGCCTTAGTGCTCTGATACCAAATGTTGAAAATGAGGTAGGCCCATAGCTCATATCAATACCATAGGTCCAAGGTTCCATAGGTCCAACATATACAACATAGAATCTAGCAATCTTCCAATATTGACAAAACATGAACATACCACATTTAATCATACAAATGATGAGACAAAGATAGAGAGACTAGACAACATGTGTAAAGTGTTACGTAAGCCATTGCTTACTCACACGATCATATATTCCAATGTTCAATGTACAATGTGTGAGCAAAACTCTCAACCACTCTATGTGATCAGAAATAGATGGATGAGTGAATTTACAAATGTAACAAATATATTCAGATGTATGAACATGAAATCTGAATATACATGAGATGTGTGACCTGATAGGTTATAGAAGAGTGTATATGAGTGACCGAAAGAGGAAGGATCAGTGTGAAACTCATAATCAACAAACCCTCATCTAACCTTAGGCTATGGAAGACCCTAAGTTAGATACGTGTGTGCAAAGATCACATACTTAAAAAGTAGCAAAGGATGCTAACAAGTTTGATGCCGGAAATCCTCAAACTCATATGATCATATCTTCTCTAACACCTCATAAAATATGCATAAAACATATACGTACTGATTCTCTTGTACCTATGCAGAATAGGACTCCTCCTGATATGGATGTTACTGCCTTCATAAACTTCAAGTAGTACCTGTGTGCATAAAGAGAATATGTACCTGAATTCTTAACATAAGATGTAAATCTTATGTTAACCACCATCCAATGTCTTTGAAGTAACCCAAAATCTTCATGTAGAAGACAATCTTCAAATACACCATGTAGATGGCTGATCCTCACCACCAAGCTACTAATGACCAATTCCTCTCCATGAGAAAGAGATAAACTCTTCTCCATGAGCAAGAGTGTGAGCACACTCTTCTTCTCCAAGAAGAACTCCATAGCCGCTCCTCAACATGCTTCAAGATAGCACCATGGCTGCCCCATGTGCTAGAAGAAACACCACCTCTATTGAGGTCCAAGCATCAAGGCTTGTGTTGAACACTCGATGAAGGATGCAATAGCATGAGCCCAAGCTCTTGTTATATAGTGTTTGTTGATCCCTCCAAAAGCTCTTCAAATAATTATGTTCGCATAAAGCAAAAGCAAATAGTGATCGTATTCGAAAAACTCACGCAATTGTTATCGCGTTGTTCGCGTTCGTCTTGCTTTTATTTAGACAAATCTTCAAGACTAAAGAAGATTTGGAACGCACTACCGCTCAGGGGATTTGAACCTGGGTCGTTGGGATAAAAGCACAATACACTAGCCACGCTACCTGTGATCATTTGTTGTAGGAAGGAGTGATATTAGAATGTACAGATGTATAGCAAGTCTTTGACCAATAAGATATTGAGCAAGTGTTGACCAATTGGCATTGTTTCCAACATGGGGAACCAACTCCTTGTACTTACTACTCTTAGGGGTCACCACCAAGGTCAATTTGAAGGATTACACCTTCAGAGATGTACCATCTCTACAGTAGAATCCCATCCACAAAGCGAAAGAAGATTCAATCTCCGTGCATTCTAGAAGTTCTTCTAACCCATCCTGGATGCATGAAGATAGTCATTTGTGGATCCATGGTGGCTAAGATTTCTGTCGTCTTTCCTCTTCCTCTATGACCGGGCACAACGACGGCGTATTTTGAACCCTGCTTTTGCATCTGACAAACTCAAGGTCAGAGAGAGAGAGAGAGAGAGGGATTATATATTCGTGATAATGATACCGAACCGACTTGAAAGATTATAAGAGCTTAAGGAAGTCCAAGACTAGAGTTCAAAGAGAGCCTATCGCCACCATATGTAACCTTACGAATGATTACTGATTAAATGCATTAGACGGTTATCTATCTGTGCTACCTCTGAGAATCTTAAATGCAGATAGTGTAATTCGCTCTTCCCCCCCCCCCCTCTCTCTCTCTCTCTCTCTCTCTCTCTCTCTCTCTCTTTAGGGTTGACAAATAAGGGTGTATACCCATCATATTTCTGTTGATGCTCTGTCTCATCAGGCCATGGGTGCACAAATGTTGGTGTGCATTCAGGAGATGCTTGATGATTGGGAACAAAGATTACTGGAGGTGAAGTCTGCAACAACAGAGCTTGAATTGGATATGATGAGAGAATTTAGTAAAGTATCAGCTGACGTACTATCTCGCACCTGCTTTGGTAGTAATTTCAAGGAAGGAAAGGCTGTTTTCGAAGATCAGGAGACCTTGATAGAAGCCATATACCAAGATGCTATGCGCTATGCCATAATTCCCTTTTACAGGTTTCGGTTACATTTCGCAGTTATTCTTGTCGTCCAAAGTTTATCAACTGTATCGCGAGTATGAATCCGCTCTTTTGATTGCCAGGTTTCTCCCCACGGTTCGAAACAGGTTGTGTTGGAAGCTTCAGAGGCGCATACATGAAACATTAAAAGCAATTATCGAAAATCGAATGCGCGCAGTTCAGAAGTGCCAAGCTGATTCATATGGAGATGACCTGCTTGGACGTATTTTAATGGTAAATGGGAGCTCACTTGCACATGGAGTTGTGCTGACAACTCAGGATATTATAGATGAGTGCAGGACCTTCTTCTTTGCGGGCCATGAAACAACTGCTAGTCTCCTAGCTTGGGCAACTATGCTCATGGCCTGCAACCCTGAATGGCAAGATCGCGCTGGAGCAGAAGTGCTTGAAATGCGTGGTGACGGATACATAAACGCTCACAGCAAGCTAAAAACGGTAAGAACTTTTATACTAGTAAGATTTTACCTTAGAAACAATCAATTCCACATATTTATTTGCAAGTGCTCTGTTTGCTTGAATAGCTGGAGATGATCTTGTTGGAGACATTGAGGCTGTACCCTCCGATCCCCCAATTAATATCCCGCACAAGATTACAGGGCTTATATGGAGCCACACACGAGGGAACAGAAGAGAGAAAGCTCGACATTCCTCCAGGTGTGAGGATCAATGTACTCTGTGGAGTGATGCACCGAGATAAAAAGATGTGGGTTGATAATGTGGATGAGTTCCACCCTGAACGCTTTGCAAATGGTGTCTCACGTGCCTGCAAGAGCATGCATGGTTTCATGGCCTTTGGATATGGACCTCACACGTGCATTGGACAAACGTTTGCAATGCTGGAGGCGAAACTTGTTTTGGCATCGATGCTGCACAGCTTTCGCTTTTGTCTCCCACACACTTATGAGCATGCCCCAAGGCTATATGGCACCCTACGTCCTCAGCATGGAATGCCTCTTCTCATCACGCCCATGCATTCTACCGAGAGCAAGAAATGAATAAACATAAACTAAGTCACTGAATTTGGCGCACACCATACATAATCATTGTAATGATAATTACATATATTAAGATGTGCGATGATAATTACTTGATACAATCGACATTTGATGACTATAAATAAGTTCGCGCAATGCGTAAATAATAAAATCCATGAGAACTGAACCATCTCATCGTTGTATGAATAGTTGATTAAGCATGAGCTTCGATACTCAGAATCATTTTCATACTCAGAAGTTTTAGTCCGCTTGGCTTCTCCGCCTCTTTCTCTTTGATATTTTCCATATCTCATTGGTGTTTGAATGCAGAAGTTGAGGGTCATGTTTGATTTGTTGATGTCTCTGTGAACTATGTCTTAGGTTTGGAACTGTAGTTTTTTTTTTAATAAAAGGATGTTCGGCTTTAGCCTATTCTCTCGGACTTTAATTAAAATAAAGAAGAAAAGTTACAACTGAAAGGGACTAGTGCCCATGGGACCCCCATATCCCACAATGCAGGGGAGGAGAATGGCAAGCTAGAGGGCATTACAAAGGCGGATAAAACTATCATCTCTCTCATGCGGGACCCATGTGAATTTCAGCTTGTTATCGTTGATGAGATAAATACAGTGATGCCTAAACGGTGGAGATCTCTTATCTCGAGAGATTCCTTTACCTCGAAGAAACAAGGATTTCTCTGCGAACTATGTCTTACGTTTGGAACTGTAGTTGAAGTCCGCTTCATATCATCAAAACCGATGATATGAAGTATTCGGTCACTCTGATGCACAGCTCTCACATAAATGGCATGATAGCACTCATGTTTCTTTTAAGGACGATGCACAGCAATGCTCACGAAAAACCTTAATATGAATCAATCAAAATACCTTTTATTCTACATCTTAGCCGGGATTTTTATGAATCAGCCGGTTTCAAAAGGCAAAGGGTAGTCCCTTCCGTTTTTTAAAAGGCAAAGAAATGAGAATGTCAGTGTTTTAAAGGCACAACTAATAAATGAGCATTATCTTAGATAAATAACCACAATCATGTTCATTAAGAAAAATACTTTTCATTCCTTTGAATCATCACAAAATCATAACCATTCCATTGCCAAAATAATATCTCGAAAACAAAGATAAATTGTGTTTTACGCATGGAGTACATCTCATATCAAATACAAAGAAGAAAACTACGATTGAGCATGCACTACAAGAAAAAGGGGGGCGTAGCGACGCCCCCGAATCGGGAAAAAAACGGGAACTGTCGCTTATGCAATGAGGTCGTCGCATAAGGGACTTGGACGCGAGCAAGAAGGGAGAGACCGAGAGAGAGAGAGAGAGAGAGAGAGAGAGAGAGAGAGAAAGAGTGCGCGCGAGAGGGAGAGAGAGAGAGAGAGAGAGACCATTGGCAAGTATGCACACACACACACACTTACACACACATACATATGTACACACACATATACACGCATAGACACACACACACATATACACGCATAGACACACACACACATACGCATAGACACACACACATACACACAAATACACACACATATACACACATACACAATGCATAATGCATACACATACACACATGCACACATAATGCATACACATGCACACACATATACATGCATAATTCACATGTATACATACACATACATAATGCATATGCATACATAATGCACATGCATACATACACATACATAATGTATACACACATATGCATACATCATGAATACACACACATACACACATATGCATACATACACACATAGACACGTACACACATAGACACGTACACACATAGACACATAGACACACATAGACACATACACACACATAAACACATACACACTCATAGACACACACAAATACACATAGACACGCACCCACATAGACACACACATACACACATAGACATATACACACATAATGATGCATTCACACACATACACATGCATACACACATAGACACACATATACACACACACATCCAAACATACACACTCATAGACACACATAATGATGCATTCACACACATACACATGCATACACACATAGACACACATATACACTTACACATCCAAACATACACACTCATAGACACACATTCATACACACACACATCCAAACATACACACTCATAGACACACACACATACACATAGACGCGCACACATACACACACATAGACGCGCACACACATACACACACATATACACACAGACACATACACACATAATGATGCATCCACACACATACACATGCATACACACATAGACACACATAGACACACACACATACACACACATATATGCATACACACACACATAGAGAGACATACACACACATACACATACATGCATACATATGCATACATACACATACATAATGCATACACACACATATGCATACATAATGCATACACACACATACACAAACCTATGCATACGTACATGCATACACACACATAGACACATACACACATAGACACATACACACATAGACACATACACACACATAGACACATACACACACATAAACACATACACACTCATAAACGCGTAGCGAAACATACACATAGACACACACACATACACACACATATACACAAACACATACACACATAGAACATACACACAGACACATACACACATAGACACATACACACATAATGATGCATACACACATATACACATGCATACACATACATATGCATACATACATGCATACACATACACACATACACACATAAACACATACACACACATAGACACATACACACATAAACACATACACACTCATAGGTACACACACATGCACATAGACACACACACATATAGTATATACACACACATGCACACATAGACACATACACACATACACATGCATACACACACATACACATGCATACACACATACAAACACATATATGTTACCGTTAGTGTCCATGTGAAAGGCCAAATGGGCACCGGACACTTCTTTGTATATGTTCTTTAATAAAACATGTAGTGGCCTGGTCAGTCACAGACTGTAAGTTCGACCGCATTTGGAAGACCTAAGAAGTCTGTCTTCGTGCTCTCTGTGTACTGCGTTGTCTGTGTATTCTACAACCTCTGTGCGGAGTACTGTATGTGACGTCAGGAGCTCGATTTTCTACTCCCGAGCGTATCGTCGTGGAGCTCTCGATAAGGAGAGTGCAGTGTGGTACATCGCCATCGAAATACTTCACTGGTATCAGAGCAGTTCGAGGCAAAAAATGTTTGTTCCTTTTGTGCGAGCGAAGCGAGCACTTTCTCCCAGGCTTTCGACTAAGGCGGCGACTAAGGCGGCGACCAAGGCATAGACCTTGGCATACCTTGTCATCCGAGTCACCGAAGTCACCGTTGGCGCCGTTGGCTGCGCGCGAGGGAGGACCTCAACGATCAAGGAATATAGAGGTTCCCGGTACTTCCCGGGAGGTCACCCATCCCAGTACTGTTCCCCCCAGAGCTCGCTTAACCGTGGCAATCTCTTGCCACTAAGCTACACTCTTGTGGTGTTTGAAGAAGGGGAAAGACTAAGGTTGACATTACCTTGAACAAGTTTTGGTCCCTCAAAGCTTCATTTTTTTGCTTTTAAAGCCTATTTCTGAAGCAATTTTGGGGTGTTTTTGGAGCCATTTCGGAGTACTTTTGCACGTAGTTCTCTTCACACAGGTCCAAGAACATCAAGAAGAGTGTTCCTTGTACTTCTCAGACAATAAATATCAACCTTTGGGGCTGTATTTTCAGCCACACTCGTAAAACTACAGGTTTCTCGAGGGGTTTTCAGTTTTGGTGGGAGCAGTCGCTGCAAATTTGTGCAGGTTTTTAAAGCCTAAAACATCAGAGTTGACAGACACTTGCAGGTGTTATTGGCTAGTTTTTGGGCTGTGTATTCAGCCTTTCAGTGTCATTTTACTGCATATATTGAGCACATACACACCATGTACGCTTCTGTGGATACCGCTTATGTACGTCCATGTGGGCATTGATATAGCGGTTACGTTCTTTGCATAAAGCCTTTTTACGTTTGATAAAGAGGGTCGTGGTGAGGTTTTCTTAACTAGGAGACACCCAGATGTTGGGGTCTCTTCGGTGATGTAGGTGGAAGACTTACCCAGCCTCGCCATAGGAGATGTATGATAGTTGTTCATAGGTGCTCGATAAGCCTAGTTGGCTTCTATTGGGTAACTGATTATATACAGTGGAGTCAGTGATTCACTATGCAGGTAGACATGTCAGTACTTGCAGTTTTATGATACTTTGACATTGGTCATATGCTAATTTTGCAGAGGATACTCTGGCAAAATTTTTCCAGATTTCTGGTTTAGTCAACTATATAGTGGTCGATTTACTCCTTGATACACTTATTTGTTGGTGTTTGGACTCTTCTAGCTCCATTATCATTCTATTCAGTTCTCTACGATCATGGCATCAGAGGTCTCAGGCACATCCGGTGGATCAGGGTCTAGTGCTAGCGTTCCGAGGAGGAGCTATAACTTGCAGGGCAAAGACCATTTTGAGATCCGAAAATTTGATGGCACAAACTTTGCTCTATGGAAGAATCAGATTAAAGATGTGCTGATTCAAAGAAGGCAATGGAAGCCAGTAAATGGGATTTCAAAGAAGCCTGCTGACATGGATGAAGATGATTGGGATGAGTTAGATGAAATGGCCAGGTCTACCATTCGCTTGCACCTAGCAGATAATGTTTACTTTACAGTATTAGACTGTGAAAGTGCAGAGGAGCTTTGGAAGAAGTTATGCAATACATATGAAAAAGAGACGGCATCAAATAAAGTATATCTGATGAGAAAATTATACGACCTTCGCATGAAGGACACAGATAGTGTTGCTGCTCATCTAAATGAGTTTGATGCCATATTCTCCCAGTTACAGGCTCAGAAAATGGATATGGACAATGAAATGAAAGCAATATTGCTGTTATGCACCCTGCCATCATGATGGGATACATTTTGCACAGCTATTAGCAATAGTGCACCAGGTGGTAAACTCGTCTATGATGACATATGTGGAGCACTCTTGAGTGAGGAGATTCGTAGAAAATCTATGGTTGGCACTCAGAGTGGAGATGCATATAATGTTCGTGATTCTTACCAAGGAAAGAATCAACAACGTGGCAGGAGCAAGAACAAGGAAAAGAATGGTCAACGGAATAAGAGCAGAAGTAAATCAAGGAAGAGGGATATTGAATGCCATTATTGTCATAAGAAAGGACACATGAAGAAAGACTGTTATGCATTAAAGAATGCTAAAGGTAAAGGACAGAATGTTGATGGGCATGTTAAACAGTTACCTGCACCATCTACTTCGACTGTGAAGATTGAAGAAATTAATGCTATTTCTGATGATGCTGATGTGTTGACACTTGATAGTACTGTGCCATCTGAGGCACTTATGGCTGATTCTCTTTCCCACACCTGGCTGCTAGATTCTGGTGCTTCTTTCCATGTGACACCACATAGAGAATGGTTCTCTAATTATGCAGCAAAGTCTCTTGGTACCGTGAGACTTGGTGACTCTTACCAGTGTGATGTTGTGGGGATTGGAGATGTGGTTGTGCAGTTCATTGACGGTTCAAAATTTACTATGCATAATGTACGCCATGTACCTCAGATATCACGCAGTTTGATGTCAGTTGGTCAACTTGATGACCTTGGTTACAAGGTGGTCTTCTATGCTCTGTCCTTTCGTATATCAAACGGCAATATGGTCATTGCAAAAGGAAGGAAAGTTGGCTCACTTTACCCTTTATTTGTATCACAAAAAGAACACTTGTTAGCTGTTACTGAACAGCCTATGGCTTGTATTTGGCATGGTCGTTTGGGCCATATATCTCGTAGTGGAATGGAAAATCTTTCTCGTTCTGGCTACTTACCTGTGTTATCTTTCTCTGATTTTTCATTTTGTGAGCATTGTCAATATGGAAAGCAAACCAGAAATGTGCATAAAACGCACATTGACTCTTCAATTCAGCCTTTAGATCTTGTTCATATAGATGTGTGTGGTCCTATGCCCACTAGGTCCTTAGGTGGTTCTCTTTACTTTGTCACTTTCATAGATGATGCTACTACAAAAGTCTGGGTATATCCTATCAAATCGAAGGATGATGTATTTCCTACTTTCAGAAAATGGCTTGCTTCAGTTGAGACTGAAAAAGGAACTAAGCTTAAGGCTTTACGTTCAGATAATGGGGGTGAATATACCTCACATGAATTCAGCCTTTTCTGTCAGTGTAGAGGGATTCGTAGAGAGTTTACAGCTCCTTATACCCCAGTACAGAATGGTGTAGCTGAGAGGATGAATAGAACTATTCAAGATAGAGTAGTCTCTATGTTGCATCATGCAAACCTCTCACAAGGTTTTTGGGCAGAAGCAGTATTGACTGCAGTTCATGTGATTAACCTTTCACCTAGTACTGCCAAAGGTCTGAAAGTGGCACAAGAGTTATGGACAGGGAAACCACCATATTATGATCATCTTCGAGTTTTTGGGTGTGAAGCATATGTTCATATACCCAAGAATCTTAGACAGAAGTTGGACCATAAGTCAAAGAAATGCATTTTTCTTGGATATGGTCGAGAAGGACAATTTGGATATCGCTTATGGGATCCTGAAACACGGTCAGTGATCAGAAGTAGTGATGTCAATTTTAATGAGTCTAAGATGCATAAACAGCCGATTAAGGAGGTTGAAGTGAGAAGAGTGGTGTTTGAGGATACTAGTCCTCCTGTTAGCATGCATAAAAATGCTACACATAGGGATGTTCAAGAGAATGTCTCAGATCAGTCTGCACATGTTCCTGTTCAGCAACCATTGAGACGTTCTGCACGTGTCTCATATCCACATGATAGATATGTTCCAGGTTTAGATTTTGTTATGCTAACAGATGCCGGTGAGCCCTCTTGCTACAAAGAGGCTATGCAGACAGAGGATCATGTCAAGTGGGAGCGTGCCATGAAGAGTGAGTTGGATTCTATTCACAAGAATGGTACTTGGGACTTAGTACCTTTGCCAAAGGGCAGGAAAGCTTTACCATGTAAATGGGTATATAAGCTGAAATTCACATCAGATAGTGCTTCTCCAAAATATAAAGCACGACTTGTTGCAAAGGGTTTTAAGCAACAACATGGTGTTGATTTTGAGGAAATCTTCTCTCCAGTGGTCAAGATGACTACTTTGCGCATGTTGCTTGGATTCGTTGCAATGGAGGACTTAGAGCTAGTCCAAATGGATGTGAAAACAGCTTTCTTGCATGGAGATCTTACAGATGAGATCTATATGGAACAACCAGAGGGTTATGTAGTTCCTGGCAAGGAAAGTCTAGTTTGTAAGCTCAAGAAGAGCTTGTATGGACTTAAACAGTCTCCTAGACAATGGTACCAAAAGTTTGATGCTTTTATGAAGTCCCAAGGCTATTCTCGGAGCAATGAGGATCATTGTCTCTACACAAAGAGATGTTTTGATGGCAGCTTGATATGCTTGATACTTTACGTCGATGATATGTTGATTGCTGGGAAGTCCTCTTATGATTTGTCAATTCTCAAAAAGAAGTTGAGTCAGACATTTGATATGAAGGATTTGGGGGATGCCAAACATATTCTTGGCATGCGCATCACTCGTGATAGGAGTAAAAGATGCATATACTTGTCTCAAAGTGAGTACATATCCAAAGTACTTCATCGATTCAATATGCAGGGTGGAAAGGCATTGAGTACACCTTTACCCACATATGTGAAATTGAGCAAGGATGACTGCCCCAAATCAAATGAGGAAAAGGAATTCATGACCAAAATTCCCTATCAGTCTGCTGTTGGTAGTCTCATGTATGCTATGGTAGCTACGAGACCAGACATTGCATTTGCAGTGGGAGTTGTGAGCAGATATATGTCTAATCCTGGCAAGAAACATTGGGAAGCGGTCAAAATGATTTTGAGATATCTGAGTGGCACTAAGGACAAGTGTCTATGCTTAGGTAGAGGGAAAGCATCCATTATTGGTTACACAGATTCTGACTATGCTGGTTGTGTAGACAATTGTAAGTCTACATCAGGGTACATTTTTCATTTTGCTGGAGGTGCTATCTCTTGGAGATCTCGTCTTCAAGAATGTACAGCTGTTTCCACCACAGAAGCAGAGTATGTTGCAGCAAGTGAGGCATGTAAGGAAGCATTGTGGCTTTCTCGTCTTGCTTGTGATATGGGTTTGCCTCAGCATGTACCTCACTTGCTCAGTGATAGTCAGAGTGCCATTGCTTTGGCTAAGAATCCGGTCTATCATGCAAAGACCAAGCACATTGAGGTGAGGTATCACTTCATTAGAGATTGCTTAGCCACTGAGAGCATTATTCTTGAGAAGGTTCACACTCGAGATAATGCTGCAGATGCTTTGACTAAAGCTCTACCACAGGATAGCTTTCGACACTGTTGTCACTTGATGTGGGTTACTTGATTCTTGATCTTACGCAGTCACTTGTATACTGTGTAACATGCCCATCAGGTGGGAGGTATAGTTTGTATACTTACACTCAGGTATTCTTTATCATTCTTTCTTTTTTCTCCCATAGTTACTCTGGCCATATTGGCCTTTAGTGGGAGATTGTTACCGTTAGTCTCCATGTGAAAGGCCAAATGGCCACCGGACACTTCTTTGTATATGTTCTTTAATAAAACATATAGTGGCCTGGTCAGTCACAGACTGTAAGTTCGACCGCATTTGGAAGACCTAAGAAGTCTGTCTTCGTGCTCTCTGTGTACTGCGTTGTCTGTGTATTCTACAACCTCTGTGCGGAGTACTGTATGTGACGTCAGGAGCTCGATTTTCTACTCCGAGCGTATCGTCGTGGAGCTCTCGATAAGGAGAGTGCAGTGTGGTACATCGCCATCGAAATACTTCAATATACACACATACACACACATATATGCATACACACACACATAGAGAGACATACACATATATGCATACATAATTCATATGCATATGCATACAATGTACATACATACTTACATGCATACATAATGCACATGCATAGATACATACACACACACAGATACATACACACATAGACACATACACACACATGAACACATACATACTCATAGATACACACACATACACATAGACACACACACATACACACATAATGATGCCTACACACACATACACATGCATACACACATACAGACACATGTACACACACATTCACACACACATTCACACACATATATGCATACACACACATACACATACATGCATACATATTGCATATGCATATGCATACATACATACTTACATGCATATGCATACACACACACATATGCTTACATACATACTTACATGCATATGCATACACACACAAACACATATGCATACATAATGCATATGCATATGCATACATATGCATATGCATATGCATACATATGCATATGCATATGCATAATGCATATGCATATGCATATGCATACATAATGCATATGCATATGCATATGCATACATAATGCATATGCATATGCATATGTACACGTATATATATTGATTTCTAACCATTTTGTTTTATATGTTAGGTATTATGGATCCCAGTAGAGAGAGAAAGGCGAAACTCACTCTCATAAAAAGTCTTATGAGAGCAAGAGTTTCGTCTGATACTCTAGGGGCCATAATGCGGGACTACGCGGAGATGTCCGATGAAGAGCTGGATTATACGATCCAGATGCTTACGTGATCAGACGAGGGCTCTTCTGGGGCTCCACACGCAGGAAGAGAGCTATCTGCTCATAGGTATGTTTTTTTTTTCATAAACTTTTTTAATGATATTATAACACATATTCTTATTTATTTCTATCTATCTATTTTCAGGACACCTATACCACCTCCAGCACGTGATAGCAGAGCATAGACGTTGCCTATGAGGACATGCATAGGCACGTTAGGACTAGAGTGCGACATAGAGCCAGAGGGGAACATTGTATACATAGGAAATGGATTGGAGTTCAAGAGGAGAATGCACGCACTATGCGACTCTTACCTGCGCTTTATCCACTTACCGTGGAAGTAAGTAAAAGTTTTACATATAAATTGAAATATATATCTTATGTTTTATTTACATTATGTTTTTTATTTTTGTAGTGAGCATGATGAGAGGGATAAAAAGTACGTGCTCAGTTCACTTGAGACGGAGTTTGGGACAGGGTGGTCGCTTAAGTGGTGTTTAAAAGAGATGCGGACACTTATGGCTCATCGTCGCGACAATGCACGGTATGTATGTATATGAGAGAGAGAGAGAACACTAATCTCGATATTAGGGTTTTGAAATCCCTAATTTAAAAACTCTAATTCAACCTTTTAGCAATATGTTTGAAGTATATGTACACCTCCGACATCCTACTAGAGAGATGTCTCTCCTCCCAACCTTATGCCTCTATATATAGCTACTCGAATCAACGAGGATCATAATATATGTTAAGATATATACACATCATGTAGATAGGATACATAAATATAAAATGGAGTAGATATATTATGCATCACACATACATGCCTAAATGCACACATAAATATATATATACATACTAACATATTTACATGTACATATTTACACATACATGTACATGCCTACATGCATACATAAACATATATATACATGCATACATATTTACATGTACATATTTACACATAGACACATATACATATATACATGTACACAATTATAAACACTTGCATATATTACGTACATGAATACATGAATATTTTACATATATGCATATGCATATATACACATGCATATTTAACACATGTATACATATATCACACACATGCAAACACATACATATACATGAAATACATATAAATGCATACTAACATATGTATACATATAATACACATGAATACACACACACATGCATACATACATGATAAAAATTTACTCCTCGAAGATAAAGCTAATAATTAGGCATACCCCCGAGCTTCATGTTCTAACTTAGAAGAACATGATTTCATCTCTCTAGTAGGATTCATCCTTATTCAAGTTAATAAAAAAAACCTATTATCTGATATCCATTCAGAAGCTTCAAGTTATTGATCGATAACTAGAGTAGAATTTACTATCTAATCTGCTCATATGTTTTCATTATTGCCATCATTTTGGTAAGACATCAATATAGTCTCATCTTCATTATCCTTATTGATTTCATTTATTTCTTCTATTGTTAAATCTATGTTCTCATGAATCACATCATCTATTGGTGGATTAATATCTATTTCTGGTAATTTCTCTTCCTCATCAGTAGAATCAGCATGTAGAGAATTATCCTCTTCATCAAAAAGATTAGTATCATTATCACGTATAATGAATCTAATTTCTATTCCAGATGTTGATGTATCAGTATCTGATGCTGAATCATCAAGAGGAATTTCTTCAATCTCTCTAACAATAAACTGTTCAAACAATGACCTACCTCTAAGTTGCATATGAATGACTTGCCACCAAGGATGAGCATCTGGGTTTTTATAAAAAAATGCTTGTTCAATATGCCTAGGAAGAATATATGGTTCTTTAGAAGATCACATTACCTTGGAAGAATCAATTGCCCAAAACCCAGATAATTCCTTTCTTATTGTAGAATTTCTACCTTTATACTCCGTTCGATACCAGTCAACCTTCAAAATGACTTATCAAAATATATAACAACAAAAACGTCCCATTATTAGGTGCTTAAAAAAATAACTAACTCTAAAAAAAATATATAAACTTTTTTCTACCTGTTTGAATGTACGAAATGAAATTTCGTAGATACCAACAATAGTTCCTACGTAACCAAGTTCACTATCTATAAGGTTCGTGTCTTTTGAGCTAGCACGTGATAGTTGCTTGAAACAAGCAAAAATACTAGAATCCTCTGTTTTACGTAAAGAATCAATGGCTTTGATTCTAATATGCTGTCCAAAAGCCCACATATTAGTGAACATTTGAGCCTGCAAAATAAATTCAATTAGTAAATAGAAACTAACATACATATATGAAAAAAATAAAATATATATTTTAATAAAATTACCTTTCGTTCACAACCTATCATTAACTCTCTTTTCTCATCTGAGATTTCTTCATTATTTGCGTTGGCGCGTTGCAAACGACTATATAGCCAATCCGTGAAAGAAGGTATATCTTTAATCTCATTATTATCGAGATTACGTCTAGATCTTTTGTTTTTTCGCCTTTTACTTTGGAGACTTTGAAGTTCCTCGTACTCACTAAGGAATGCTTGCATGCATTCGCTATTATATGCTACAAAAGTAGAAACATCATTTTTTTTCTTGAAATGTAAATAAGAATGGAACCCCCTTACCTGATAATACCTCATCTGTTATTTTTGAAGAAGACTCGTTGGTCCATGCACGTGGAGCTTCTTCATGAACTCTTTCAAGGTACTCACTAACGTAATACATGCACTCTTCAAGCATCCAACCCTTTGTCATGGATCCTTCTGGTTTTGCTCTTTGTCACACGTAACCTTTTAGTATTCCCATAAATCGCTCGACCCAAAACATCCATCGAGTGTTGACAACACCAGCAATCTCTATCTCATCTACAAGATGGACTAGTAAATGAACCTAAATATCAAAAAATGAAGTAGGAAGTTCTTTTTCCATCAAACATAGTAGCTCTTTGCATTCACGTTTTTTTTGTGGGATCAAATTTTTATCGATCTCTCTGGATGTAATCCACCTATACAAATCATAAAAACAATTATAAAGAAGTTAATTAAAAAATAAAAGATATCCAATATTCATACATACTAAATATAAAAGTATCATAATTACCTTATAAGTGATCCAAGATGATAGATCACATCTTGTACTCCTTTCATTGTACATCCATCGATAACCAAAGGTAAAATATGTTTCAAACAGTTATGCCAGTCATGGGTCTTTAACCCAAATACGCTCTTATCATCCATAGTAAACATGTTTTGAAACGATGCTCCATATCCTGTAGGATTCTTGATCAATTGAATTCTATTGTTGATAGTCTGTATCTCTTTTGTTGTAAGTACCCAAGGAGCAGATGCATAAGTCGTTTCTTATCGATGTCTATCAAAAACTGGCCATAACTTTGGTTTGGATTTTTTATCTTTCAAATCATTCCTTGATGCTGTGGTATCTTTTAGTCCAACAAGATTCTGCCATAGTGAATAACCAATATTTTTGAATATATGCATAGGATCAAGATGACATACTTTTAACTCTTTCCAATACTCCAAAGAATACCATATTGATATGTTCTCTGTGAGTGCCAATTTCCCTTTACCTCTGTTCATATACTCATTATCTGAATCATCACTGAAGATTTCTGCTTCTAGATCTATCAGAGGTCCATCTGTCCATTTTTTATACTAATCCATAGGTGTCATAGGTTTTGGATACTGGCCTGTTTCAAGCTTTCCATTAAAATGTATCGCTTCTCTTTTAGATCTTAATGGATGATCATCAGGCAAGAATCGTCGATGTCGAAGATAAATATTTTTGTTGAGATTCTTACTATAGATTGATCTCAACCAATCACCACAATATGGACACGCTTTATAACCCTTAGTAGATATTCTTGCATCATGGAAAATGATAAGAATATAATTAGATTAAATCATATTTATTTACATGCATATTGAATTAAAAAATTACATCAATACCTGAACAAACGCCATATCCAGGAAAATCGTGAATAGTCCAAGCCACAATACCATGAATCGTAATATGTCTTTCATTGATGCTTTTCGATACATCAATGACATTAATACCTCTCCATAACTCTTGAAGATCGTCAATGAGAGGAGCAAGATATAGATTCATATCTTTAACTTGTCTTTTGCCTGGGATTAAAAGTGAAAGCATTAAATGTTCCTTTTTAATGCTAAGATATGTTGGAAGATTGTAGTTTATGACTACCACTGGCCATGTTGACCATTTACTGGATTTCATGGAGAATGGATTAACCCCATCTAATGCAACTCCTAACTTTAGATTCTGTGGATTTTGTGCAAATTCAGGCCATGTAGAATCAATATGTTGAAAAGCAACACTATCATGAGGAATTCTGATTATTCCATCAGTACTTTTGTGATCATGTCCCCAAGTCAAAAGCTTTGATAATTCGAGGCTTTGAAACATATGTCTAATCCATGGAGCCAATGGAAAATGTCTCAATACCTTTTTCGGGATTTTACCTTCTTCACCCTTATATCGAGGAGATTGACATTTGGGACATGTCAAAGAGTCTGCATATTCACCTCTATATAAAATACAATCATTAGGATATGCATGTATACATTGATAATCTATACCAAGATTGTTGATTATCTTCTTCATTTCATCATGTGAGGTAGGAAGAATATTCTGACTTGGTAAAAACTTTTCAGATAATAACCTGTAAGTCTATCAAAAAAAGATATATTAAAAAAGGTAAATAAATATATATACATATATACATGCAGGTTTTTATTCTTACTTTAGATAAGGTAAGAACAAGAACTTGAATTGAATAGATACTTTTTGTCCGCGCATCTTTTAAAACTATTAATGCATCTTTCAAAAAATTTACGCAAAATTTGGATGGCAGGATACGATTGTTTGTTTTGGATGATATGAAGTATGTACCTTCATTGAATGATTTGTCGATTCACACTTTCAAACTGAACATATGTGTGAATCGACAAATCATTCATATCCTCCAAAACAAACAATCGTATCCCGCCATCCAAACAATCGTATCCTGCCATCCAAACAATCGTATAGTGTCAATTCACACATATGTTCATATAATGGTGACCTGCATGAATCGCATGCACAGAGGTTACTCAAGATAGAGTAGGATTTCTCGGGTATGCAGTAAACCTCTTGCATGTCAATGATGAGCATCTGAGCTTTAGGATACAAAGTGGACTACTCCATTATAATCAGATTGTTATCTCTTGAGTAACCTCTGTGCATGCGATTCATCCAGGTCACCATTGCGAATATTTGGAAAGATGCATTAATAGTTTTAAAAGATGTGCGGACAACAGGTTTCCATTCAATTCAAGTTCTTGTTCTTACCTTATCTAAAGTAAGAATAAAAACTTGTATGTGTGTATATACATATATATATATATATATATATATATATATATATATATATATATATATATATATATATATATATATATATATATAAATAGATAGAAAATTGAAATTTATACCTTAATAGTGTCGAAAGAGATACATTACTCCATCCAAAACGATTTTGAAGGTTGAGAATAAGTAAGCTCGCACTTAGTCGTGTCAAACGACTTCCTTCATATACATGCTTTAGACATTCCTCTCGAAGATATTTCTCATTTTTAGAAATATCCATGCTCTCACTGTCATTTTGATACCAATCGTCAATAAAATCTGCCATGCCATCATCTTCATCATTGTCACACAAATCTTGTACTTTATCGTCTTTTGAATATAGATCTTTCAACTTTGCATATTGCACAGGATTAGTTTTGTGTAGCCTCCTCATGGAAGCTTCTAATAAATGAGGTCTTATTGGTAATTGTGAATGCTGTGGACGAATATTATCAACATCATACGTTGGAATCTACACATATAAATAAAACTCATTAGTATTCCATAAATGAATAAAAATTAAACTTCAAATATAAAATTAAGTATATAACTTATTAAATATGGATAGAAAATTTTTATTCTCTCTAGCTAAAAGGTGCTCTTCGAGGTCTACGCCATCCATAATTCACTAATAGTTCATCACCAGCATGTAATGTAGTAATAGCATTGACAACTATGTATCTTGATACATCTCTACTCATGTATGGTGATTCATGACTATTTTCACGCTCCTCAAATGTGCAATTAGTCCTTGAACTATTATGTAACCCTCGACTACTATTTATTAAACCTGCTATATTTCCATGTGTGTAAGGTCTTCCATCAATATATAATCTTTCAAAACTACATGTAAAATCCTTCTACTAGTAAGGGATGTTGTGTTCAAGCATATTCCATAAGTACTCATGCTTTGAACATAACGTGAAAGTCGATGCCAATCTCCCCATCCATATATAGGACCACAAAATGACATAAGAGTGACTTCAGAGTTCGGAGGCACATACAAATCCTCTACAATAAAGAGACCACGACCAACATTAGTAATAGTGGATGGAGCAATCATATAGCGATTACCCCAAAAGTTGAAAACCTCTCCATCTAAAGGAAGTGGTCCTCTATTCCATCCTCCATATCTTCTTCTATCATATGTTTGTACTAAAGAACGATCACGAGCTGGCAATGGATAATCTCCAGCCGTTTCATTCTCTAAACCAGGAGGTAGAGGATTTCTAGAAACCTCTGCTTGTAATTGATGAACAACAAGTCCATGACGTGTACGAGGTATATTAACATTATGAGAAAAATCATCATCATCGAGCAAGTATTCATGTATATCAATAATAATTTGATTTTATACATGGTTTTTAAATAAAATAATGACATTAATATATATAGAAAATACATACCCAAGCATTATCACGTTGACTAGGTGATGGTGCACGCTCAAAAGTACCATACTTTGCCTCATGTTGAATACATTCCAATCGTGGTCTTCGATACGCGCCATAACAAGAGTTACACCAACATATAATATGCTCTTGATAGTAAAATTCATCATAATTCCTATCGGAGGACACATGTGAAGTCGTTGCATGGGTAGGAGGTGGTGGAGTACCCTCTGATTGATCAGAATCTGCACATCATAAGAAACATAAAAAAAAATATAAGTTATGTATCCATCAAATATAGTTAAAATTAAATATTTCATATACTTACAGTATAAAGTCGTTGCACGATGAGGAGACGGTGGTGGAGTTCCATCTGATTGATCAAAATCTACAAATAATGATATTTGATATTAATAATTTGATTATCTACATAAATAAAAAATTCACATATACATATTTACACATACACACATTTACACATACACACATATTCACATATACACAACTACATATTATTGTGGGATAAATGCATGTATTTTGTATGAATGAGTGTATATGCATGCATGTGTGTGTACGTATATATGTGGATATGTATATGTGTGTTTATGTTATATGTATGTATATGTGTATATGTATACATATATGCATGTGTATATGTTTGCTTGTATATGTGTATGTGGGTATGTGTATGTGTATGTGTATGTGTATGTGTGTGTATATATGTGTATGTATTCTGACTTTTTTTTTTGTTTGAGATTAAATTAACAGGAGATATTGTATGGTCGAAAAAAATAAGAGGCGAGCTAACATACCACCTGAATCATGGCAGTTTTTTCATAGATAGCTACGTCTTCAAGAGTCATTTCCTCAGCAGAAGGTACACAAATTAATAGTTTATATTTATAATTTTTATATATTTTAGTAATTTTTTACATTTAATTTATGTATTTTTTTCCTTGAATAAACAGGCTGCTGCAAAGAAGAGAGTGGAGTCGGGCCACACATTGCACTTAAGCCAAATGGGCCATAATGGTTTTGTAGCTACATTTGTAAGTATATGTGTTATTGTGAGTATATTTTTTATTTTAGTTAAAATGCAAGCAACTAATGTTTTTTATTTGTTTCATTGCAGCGACAGGATTATGGCCGATATCCTACGAAACACGAGATCGAGTATGCTACACATTTTGGATATCGACGTTTGGGCGAGTATATACAAGATCATGCTGATTCCTTTGTGAGTATTTTTAAATTTTATATAATTATTTTGTTGTTATGAATGTTTTAATTATTTTATTGATTTATGTTTGTTATATGTAATACAGGAGTATTATGGGGAGACAAATATGGATGAGGTGGAGAGACAAACACAGCAGGGACGATCTCGATCGTCACAGGGTGATCATGACGATGAGGATGAGGAAGATCAGGATGATCATATATTGCTGCTGATGATGATGATCATGATGATGATGATTAGGATTTTAGTTGATTATGACATTGGATTATATGTATTTACATTGATATATATATATATATTTTTTTTTATCTATGTATTTTTCATTTCAGTTATGTTTTGAATTGTGTGTATGGTATTAAGTAATGAAGAGTTTTGTTCTATTGATTGTTATTATTGTTTATATTAAGCATGTGTTTTAATACTTTAATTATATAATTCATTCATATGTGTGTACCTAAGTGTATATGTATGTGTGTGTATATGTATGTATGTGCATGTGTATATGTATATGTATATGCATGTATATGTATAACTCTATGTGTATGTGTGTGTATGTGCATGTATATGTGTATATGTAGGTATGTGCATGTGTATATGTATTTTAATAATTTAATTATATAATTCATTCATATGTGTGTACCTAAGTGTATATGTATGTGTGTGTATTATTATGTATGTGCATGTGTATGTGTGTGTATATGTATGTATGTGCATGTGCATGTATAAGTGTATATGTTTGTATGAGTATGTGCATGTGCATGTGTATGTGTGTGTATATGTATATGCATGTATATGTATAACTCTATGTGTATGTGTGTGTATGTGCATGTATATGTGTATATGTAGGTATGTGCATGTGTGTGTGCATGTGTATATGTGTTTTAATACTTTAATTATATAATTCATTCATATGTGTGTACCTAAGTGTATATGTATGTGTGTGTATATGTATGTATGTGCATGTGTATGTGTGTGTATATGTATGTATGTGCATGTGCATGTAAAAGTGTATATGTGTGTATGAGTATGTGCATGTGCATGTGTATGTGTGTGTATATGTATATGCATGTATATGTATAACTCTATGTGTATGTGTGTGTATGTGCATGTATATGTGTATATGTAGGTATGTGCATGTGTGTGTGCATGTGTATATGTGTTTTAATACTTTAATTATATAATTCATTCATATGTGTGTACCTAAGTGTATATGTATGTGTGTGTATATGTATGTATGTGCATGTGTATGTGTGTGTATATGTATGTATGTACATGTGCATGTATAAGTGTATATGTATGTATCAATATGTGCATGTTCTTGTGTATGTGTGTGTATATGTATATGCATGTATATGTATAACTCTATGTGTATGTGTGTGTATGTGCATGTATATGTGTATATGTAGGTATATGCATGTGTGTGTGCATCTTCATCATGTATAAGTGTATGAGTGCATATCAATAAGTGTGAGTATGGTATGTAATGAAAATGACACAATTCAAATGATCTACAAATAATAGAAATTGTACTTACAATTGTTAGCCATAGTTTTTGCTTGGTTAGCTTCTTGAATAACCTGCAATAAAGAGAGAAAGAAAAGAGAGAGAGAGAGAGAGAGAAAGATCTAGAGAGAGAGAGATCTAGAGAGAGAGAGATCTAGAGAGAGAGAGAGAATTCAAAGAGAGAAAGATGTAGAAAGAGAGAAACAAAGACAGAGGGAGACAATAACAGAGAGCTTAGGCAAAACAACAATTCTGCATATACTTGCTTCAGCTCGTAAGCGCAGCGCAATTGCGAACGTTGGAGAGCTCTTCGATCGGATGCGTGAAAATGCCGATTGCAGAGCCTCCAACGTTTTAATTTTTGTCTGTCAACAGATCGTCGTGTAAACGATGCTATTCGTCATCGTATAAGTGACATTTTTTAGTGTCGCTTATGCGACGGCTATTGACGTTGCTTATGCGATGCAAAAAAGCGTCGCTTATGCGATGGCTACCGACGTCGTTTATGTGACGCAAAAAAGCGTCGCTTAAGCGATGCGTTTAAATAGCGACGTTGTACGGGAGCGTCGCAATCCAAGTCGCAAATACCGTCATTTTTGCATCGTCTAATCGACGGTCCGCGCCCGACGCTAATTACGACGCAAGGTGCAATTTTATAGCGACAAAATTCTGTCACCTTAACTGTCGCTATACGCCCGTATTCCTTGTAGTGATGCCAAATAAGTCCAAGGTACAGTGATACTATATATGGTCCTTTCAAACTAGTAGAATTGAAGAGATAGATATGGTCTACATTTTATTGATTGTGTGTAGAGTGACACAATATTCATATTCTAGTTTAATCATTGCATATAATCTGTTTACGTGGAGGATATGATAATGTATTCATTAAAGAATTATTTTTTAGTGATGCATGCGGGTTAGAGCATTAATAAAACATTACCTCATTGTGATCACAAAATTACTTTCAGTAGAATAACTGGATAAAAAAATTATAATATAGTACCTACTCTTCAACTTTTTCCTATGCAATAGAGCATAACAATGAAACTGTACCGGACAACATTTTCTATGCACATTGAGCATAAAAGATGGCAAACAAAAGAATATCTTAGAGGCGTCGAAAAAAAGCTCTATGGTCTGCATACTCTTTTGTGCTATCTTATAGACCTACAGCTATGATCAATGCCGACCAGTAACTCTTTTAATACCTCATGCCTGTGTTGAATTTCCAACAGCCTCTCTTCCTTCCCGCTATCGGCACTCAGACTCAATCATATCCATGGGACCTAGGAACAACAGAGATATGTGTGTGGCCCTCATTGTTGATTTAGCAGCATGCATTGCAGTTCTCATCCAAAAAATGCAAATTCTATGCAGTTCTAAAATTCAATAATTGATACAGTAGATATCAATGCACTCTCATCCAAAAACTTCTATTTAGAATATCAGACATATGTGTGTGACATGTGATGCTATTGGAAGATCATAATGCACACAACTGGTAGAGTTATACCATAGAAACTATACCATAGAAACTGCTTATTCTGTGTCAAACCAAGCTTTTGAGAATGACATTTGAAGATCTTGCACTATAATTGTTCTGAGGTATTGTACAACAAAACTATATAAGTATTAAGCACTCTACTCTCTAACCATTACGCAATCATATACAAACACATCACATTCACCTTCAGGAACCATACTTGAGTGTTCTTTCAATCATGCATATACCATCATCTCTCTTCTGAATAGAGAAACATGTACAGATTGCCAAACATTGAACGATGCATATGGCAAGATTCACACGTCTCCATTTTAGCATGCGTGCATTGTGCCAAAAGAGGAACAAAAAATATTTTCTTGCATTTCTAAGTAGACATGGCATTAACGTAAGCTCTCCATAATCTTACAATGCTTAAGTCACAACCTGTTACC
This sequence comes from Ceratopteris richardii, assembly GCA_020310875.1. Lineage (NCBI taxonomy): Eukaryota > Viridiplantae > Streptophyta > Polypodiopsida > Polypodiales > Pteridaceae > Ceratopteris > Ceratopteris richardii. The sequence goes on along the minus strand of CM035440.1, from coordinate 108,348,524 downwards.
TAACTATTATACCATAGAAACTACTTATTCTGTGTCAAACCAAGCTTTTGAGAATGACATTCGGAGCTCTTGCACTATAATTGTTCTGAGGTACTGTACAACAAAACTATATAAGTATTAAGCACTCTATGCAATCGTATACAAACACATCACATTCACCTTCAGGAACCATACTCGAGTATTCTTTCAATCATGCATATACTATCCTCTCTCTTCTGTGAACAAAGAAACATGTACAGATTGCCAAACTTTGAACAATGCATATGGCAATTTAAAGATTCACGTCTCCATCTCAGCATGCGTGCGTTGTGCCAAAAGAGGAACAAAAAATCTTTTCTTGCATTTCTAAATAGGCTTGGCATTAATGTAAGCTTTCCATAATCTCACAATGTTTAAGTGATATTCTGTTATCTAACTATTATACTCTGCGGCGTGTCATACATGCAGATCACGCCACTCTTAGACATAGAGAGAGAGAGAGAGAAAACAAAAACACACAGTACAATGACTACTTTATGTGAACAAACAAAACATCAATAAGATAGAATTCTAAGATGGAAAGAATGCAGAGTGATATATTATGAACCTAACAATATACCTGGTTTCTCAAGGCAGGAGAGTGTCCAGTGATGAGTCCAGACTCTCGAGTTCCAATGATTTTTCCCCTGTCAGCCTCCAAGATGTCAATCAACAACAACTTATGAAATATACTCGAAGTCCTCGCCTTCAGCGCATGAGATCATTGATGTTGCAGCTTGAAAGCAATAAGAACCTTTGAGACTTGAGTTCAAAGTAATGCGACTAGTAATGAGAAAATCGAATACATGAGAGAAGAAACTTACCGCAATAGTGCAGACTCCAGAGAGGACTTCATCTATCTACAGGCGTGCCATCCATCCCACTCCTCCGTACGCACTTTATCATCAACAAAATCAGTTTTGGCGTGCAAATTTTAGACTCTCGAGAATCGAGATCTTAATATAAGGTGATGTCAGATGGTAGATGGTACTTACTAGTTAGTACTTACTAATAACTACTAACCATACATTAAGTGTATGACAGTGATATTAAAATCTTCACCTAACTTATCCACGGTGTCAGGTGACTCTTTATTATCTGATAGGTAGAGGGCCATGGCCTAGATGGTAGGAGCCTAGAGCACCATATGGCATATGGCATAACATTAAGTATACCATACTAAGTACTTACCTAAGGAGAAAGACTTGGCCAAAGTAGAAAGAATCTACAGGAACTTCCTTTGGACTGGGGACCCAAACAGAAGAGGGGTTCCCAAAATCAAATGGGAAACTTGCATTAGCCCTAAAGACTCAGGGGGCTTGGGTATTTTGGATATTGCTGGTTTAGCTGACAAACTGGCGGCTAAATGGCTTATCAAGGCCTGGAGCAATAGGGAGTCCTCTTGGGCTAAATTGATCTTCAGAAACACGGAAGACTTTACCTTTGTCGGCCTGCCTGGTTGGAAGGACATAGGGATTCTCACTCTTTTGTTCTCCCCCCAACCAGTCTGCCCTAAAGGCTCTAGCCTCGTGTGTTCTTTATGGAAGAATTGGAACAAGGCCAAACAGTTCATCAGAATCAGCGATGATTGGAAGTGGGCAGCTGGCATAAGACAAAATGACTCTATCTGGTTCCCGATCAGTGGCATTCGGGGAGTGGATTCTTGGAACCTCCAAACTGCAAGGCGGTTATGGAACAAGGGGTTCAAACAGTGGAAACAGCTCTGGAAACAAGAGACCCGCCAGTGGATTAGGTTCGAAGATTTGGATCCGAGACTTAGCATTACCTTTGAGGAATGGACTCTTCTTCAAAGTAGGTGTTTAGCCTGGGACCGCTCTACTACCCGCCTACTCTGCGGTCAGGATCCTCCTTGCTCGGAGGGCCTCAAATGGAGCAATGGTAAGAATCTGTCCAGAATCCCGAACTTCAAAGGGGAAGTGGATGTTCACCACACCCTTAACAAGAGATGGTGCCTTGCTTGGACCAAACTTCGGTGGGAGCTAAAATTCATGTCTCTCTGGCACCCCCTAATTGAGGTCAAAAAGTCCGTTCTCATGTGGCAGGTCTTACACAAAGGCATCTGGACCAATGCAAGGGCTAACAAAATATGTGGTGTGCCGCCTTGGTGCAAGCGTTGTCATCGGTGCATCGAAGATTTAGCCCACCTGTTCTTTGACTGCCCCAAGTCCCGTGTTGTCTGGCAGCACGTGTCCCGCGTTCTGAGAAGTACGAGTCAAATCAACTGGCAACAAGTGATGTTGGGTGAGGCGATTGGTTGCTCTTCGAGGCTATGGAATGCCATCAGAGGCGAGGCTCTCTGGAAGATTTGGAGAGAGCGCTGTGCCGTCAATTTCGACCAAACTCCTAAGGAATGGTCGATTGAGAAATCCTTGTTTCTCCTTGGTAAAAGAATCTCCCGAGCCAAGAGTTCACCACCATTTAGACATCACTGTATTTATCTCCTGGAAAACAACAAGTTGAAACCCAAATGGGTCCCTCATGAGGGCGATGATAATGTTATCCACCTCATTTGTAATGCCTTGTAGCTTGCTTGACTCATCCCCTGCGTTGTGGAATTCGGGGGGTCCCATGGGCACTAGTCCCGTTCACTTGTAACTTTTTCTCTTTAATATAATTAAAGTCCGGGAGATTAGGCTAAGGCCGAACTCCCTTTATGAAAAAAAAAAAATACCTACACATATTCTAATGAACCTTTATTTTAAAGCTTTCTTTTACATTTAGGCTTAAAAAAAAAAGATGTTCGAATGGAAGAACCGGTAAATTAAAGAAGCATACAAAATTTTAGGTGGTGCAAAATAAGGGCATCAAATTAGAAATGCCGGTTTTTACCGATTTTAACCGGTACAATTACGTTATAAGGACGGTTTTTGTGAGCACTGGTGTACAACTCTCCACTTGCGGCTCAGAAAGCTCAATGCTAACCTCATTTTTTTAGTGGCCCACCCTTCTTTTTAAAAAAGGAAGTTTGGCCTTGGCCTATTCTCCGGGACTTTAATTAAAATAAATGAGAAAAATTACAACTGAATGGGACTAGTGCCCATGCGACCCCCCAAATCCCACAAAGCAGGGGACATTTTTGGTAAGTTGGAGGGCATTACAAATGAGGCAGGCAAATCTATCATCTCCCTCATGTGGGACCCATTTGGGTTTCAACTTGTTATTTTCGAGGAGATAGATACACTGATGTCTAAATGGTGGAGATCTCTTATCATGGGAGATTCTCTTACCTAGAAGAAAGAAGGATTTCTCAATCCACCATTCCTTTGGAGTTTGGTCCAAATTGATAGCACATCCTTCCCTCCAATCTTCCAAAGAGTCTCACCTCTGATGGCATTCCACAGCCTTGCTGAGCAACCAACCACCTCACCCAAGAGTGCCTGTTGCCAATTGATTTGGTTCGTGAGTCTCAATACCCGCGTCACGTGAAGCTAGATAACATGGGACCTGGGGCAAATCGAAGAAAAGGTGAACTAAATCTTCGATGCATCGATGGCAACGCTTGCACCATGGAGGCACACCACAAATGTTTTTAGCCTTTGCATTGGACGAGATACCCTTATGCAAGAACTGCCACATGAGAATAGACTTTTTTTATCTCAATTAGGGGGTGCCAAATAAACATGAACTTGAGTTCCCATCGAAGTTTGGTCCAATGTTGAAGCTCAAGGTCAAGGACAAAGCATGGAAGTGCATCAAGGGAGTGGAAACACAAGAAGAAGTAGCAAGTAGGGAGCTCCAAAAAGTGTCTGTCAAAGTTTTAGAAGAAATCCCTATAAAAATAGTGATTTTTATCACTAAAAAAACATTGTAATATATCATTTTCCATTTTTGTAACTCCATTTTTTTCAAGTCGAGGAGTCCTGGAGCTTGAGGAGTATTAGAAGTATCACCCTGCCAATTTTCATAATTTTTAGACTCCGTTTGAGCCCCCAAATAAGCTCTGGAACCTAATTTTTAACTAGGTCAGACACTAGGTCTGGACAGGGCCAAAACCACTCAAAAAACTATAAAAAGGGCTGGAGAGCTCATTTTTGAGGTTAGCTTTTTGTAGATTTCAGCTTTTTAAGAGAATTCTTTTGCAATCGAAGTCCTTCCATTGTTCCACTCTTTGCTTTTACTTTGTGTGTGTGTGTGTGTATGTGTGTGCATGCTTGAGTGCTTTCACTCACGCGCTTGTGCCATCACTTGCTCACGGTCTTCATATCCGTCCTCACGTCTCCACGGATTGACATTTATGAGGTGAAGCTCCTCACGTTGGTACTTGCCATTGTGCCAGAGTGACACCAAATTCGGCGCAGTTGCTGGGCAGAGAGCTTGGAGGACGAGCGTGTGATGGTAAGATGTAGAGTAGCGACGTTGGAAGGTAAAAAAATCACCATTTTCAGTTCAATTTTTGAGTTTTTCTTCTCCTTCATCTTCATCATTATCACCATCTCCACCCACCTTCATCTTCTCAGTTTTTTCCATTTTCTAGAGTACATTCACCGTGTTTTTCATTTGTGGCTACGAGCAAGAAGCTTAGAGGGGGTGCAGAGTTGAAACGTTGAAGAAATACACCTCAGAAATTGAGTGAACTATCTCGGACGTGACGTAATCTGCACCAAATGTCGTGAGTGTGATATCGCGGGTTTAAAGAGAGATTTTGCATCTACAGACACATAGGAGTGATAAGGAGGATACAAAGTACTCATATTTGCAAAAATTTTTGAATTTGGACTCCAAAAAATCCAAGTGTCATGACCGGTTGAGTTCAAGTGTCACGATACTCGAATTCCCGTGTGTTGCGATATTTGGTAGATATCAAGCGTCGTGACATCTGACAAGTGTCGCGATATCTATGACATCTAAGTGTCATGATACCTGGCAAGTGTCGTGTGTCATGATCTTCGGTGTCATTGATGGAGAGTGTTAATCTCCAAAAGAACAACCTACTCTTATGATTAGAGCACCTCTATACCAAGAGTAAGTCAAAATCTTCACCAAATTAGAGGTTCAATCTCCAAATTATCAAAAGTTGAAAAATTCTGTGAAGAAGATAAAACACAGAAAATCTGCTGCACAATTTCTTCTCATTGACCTATCAAACATGTAAAGTTTTCTATGAAATTTTGTATGGAGTGTCGCCTAGAAGTTGCGCACCTCATCCAAGTTAAATTTCTTCAAAAGGTTTAGTATAACTTGAGAAATCAACTTCACAAGTTACCTATGTCTAAATCTGCACTTCTGAGAAGTCGATTTTGACACCCCTAACTTCTAACACATAGTTCTATCAATCTCGAACCCGTTTAAACAAATGCTTGTAGATACAAGTAGCTTACCTTCTAACTTAAAGATTAAGTGCTTGCTTGCACAAAACTTTAAACTGTGGAGTGAGAACTGACCAAAAAATCAAGATCAAAATTTGCGCCTGTTTCAGAGAACTGTGAACACTCATCACATATGAATGTTCCTATTAGCAATTCTCCTAGCCTGTTTACAATTAGACTCTGAAACTCAAGTCATAGACTCATTAACTATGAACTTAGATATCCTCAAAAGGATTTCACAAATGATCTAACACAGACGGAGCAAACACAGAAACATCGGGCGCAATATTTCTTCGATTACTCAGAAAATTACAGTTGAGTGATGAGAGGAAAACTCAACTAACATTTCACATATCTCATGACATCTAACTTCTCCTTTCTTGACTTCTATACTCACTCATCTATTCTTTCATATGCTCTCATATCACGCCTCGACATTTTCAAGGTATTTATAGAGAAATTTGTACAAGTCTATGACTAATCAAAGATCTAAGTGAACTATAACTATACTAATGTACATATGTGTACATTCCTCATATCCTCTGAATGTATCCTTCTTCCAAGCTTCAAGAATTGAATCTTCCTTCATTCTTTAATCTTCCAAACATTCAATTGGTGATTGGTCTGCACCAACAGCTCCCCCTCAATCATCAATTGAGGTTTCTCTTATCTTCTTTATGCCTGCCATGTCTTTAAACTTCTGTAGCTTTGGTCCATCCAAGCTCTTTGTAAGCATATCAGCTATCTGATCTTTAGTTGAAGTATGTATGACTTCAACCTCCTTATCCATCACTTTCTCTCTTAGAAAGTGATACTGAATCTCAATGTGTTTGGTCCTGGCATGAAAAACAGGATTAGCAGCTAAATACAATGAACTCATGTTATCTCCATATATAATTGGTATCCCATGCACAATGTCAAAACTCTTCATGAATGTCTTGAGCCAAATCACTTCCTTTGCAGCTTCAACCATGCCTTTATATTCAGCTTCTGTAGAAGACAAAGCAACTGTATGTTGCTTCTTGGAACACCATGAAATAAGTTTATCTCCCACATAACACATGTATCCATAAGTTGACCTTCTATCATCTGGATTACCTGCCCAATCTGCATCACTATAGATCTTGATGTTTGTATCTGATGTGAACCCATAATACAAACCTTCTTTGAGTGTACCCTTAATGTACCTCAACACTCTTTGTCCTGCAATCCAATGTTCTTTCCTTGGGCAATGCATGAATTGAGACAAAACCCCTACTGCATATGATAAATGAGGTCTAGTTAAAGTAGCATAGATAAGACTACCAACCAAACTCTGATATTGTCTCATGTCCTTGAATTCTTCACCTCCAAATTTACTCAATTTGTGATTCACCTCCATTGGTGTAGGTGCTACCCTGCAATCATCCATTTTAAACTTGATTAACAAGTTCTTCACATAACTTTCTTGAGTCACAAATACTCCATGTTGAGTATATGTAATCTCCATGCCCAAGAAGTATGACAAGTCTCCCAAGTCACTTATTTTGAACTCCTTTTCCATTTGCTTCTTGAGTCTTTGTATTCCTTCTTCATCTGTACCTGTAAGGATTATATCATCAACATATATGCACATGTATATGAAACCATTATCACTTGCTTTGACAAGCAAGCTACTATCTGCTTTAGACACCTGAAATCCAAGTTCTTTCAAGAACTTTACAAGTCTATAATTCCATGCCCTTGGGGCCTGCTTCAATCCATAGAAAGCTCTCTTGAGCTTGCACACATGATCTGGATACCTTTTATCTCTGAACCCTTGAGGTTGCTCCATGAATACATCATCTGAAATATAACCATTCAAAAAAGCATTTTTTACATCAAGTTGACATAACTTCCAACCTTTACATGCAGCAATAGCTATAAGTGTCCTGATGGTTGTCATCTTTGCCACAGGACTATAAGTCTCATCATAGTCAACACCATATGTCTGAGCCAACCCTTTGACAACAAGTCTAGCTTTGTATCTAGACACACTTCCATCTGCAAACCTCTTGGTCTTGTAAACCCACTTGCATCCAATAATTTTCTGACTATTTGGTTTAGGAACCAAATCCCAAGTTTGATTTTCAATAGTGCATCATATTCTTCCTGCATAGCTTTCTCCCATTTTTCCTTACCTTTTGCCTCTTCATATGTAGAAGGATCTTCATCTGTTTTCATCATATAAGCATAATCTTTTGTGGCCAAAAAAGAAGTATCATAACTATACCTTGTAGGTTGCCACCTATTTCTTGATGATCTTCTGAGTTCTCCACTCCTTGAAGTTTCTGGTTCTTCACACTCAGGATCAAATCTTGGCATTTCTTCAACTTCACCCTGCACTTCATTATTCTCTTCTTCATCAATTATTTGAATCTTTGACTTACCTCTCTTTTGACTCACTTCTTCTTTATCACCTGTATTGATATTGATTGTACCTGCATACCAAGTACTTTGCTCATCAAATGTAACATCTTTAGAAACCATGAATTGTTTTGTAGATGGACTCCACAATCTATAACCCATCTGCTTATCATCATAACCAATGAAAACATATTTTTCAGCTTTAGGTTCCAATTTGTGCCTTAATTGTGATGGCACATATGCATAGGCCACACATCCAAAAACTCTGCAATGATCCAAGGTAGGTCTCTTACCCCACCAAGCCTCATATGGTGTCATACCCTGCAAGGCTTTACATGGTAACCTATTGACCAAATAAGTAGCTGTATTTACAACCTCAGCCCACAAATAATTAGGGCAATTTTTCTCCTTCATCATGGATCTTGCAAACTCAACAAGTGTTCTATTTCTCCTTTCTGCTACACCATTTTGTTGAGGAGAGTACCTGCAAGTAACTTCCCTTTTTATACCTGCATCCCACAAGTAATTACTGAATTCATTAGAGAAATACTCTCCCCCTCCATCTGACCTTAATCTCTTCATCTTATGACCTGTAATTCTTTCTGCATATGCATGATAGTGTTTAAATGTATTGAACACTTCTGACTTATCTTTGATCACATAAATAGTGATCCATCTAGTAGCATCATCAACATAAATCACATAATACCTAGACCCATTCATACTGAAATCCTTTGATGGTCCCCACACATCTGTGTGTACCAATTCAAGCTTCTCTGAGTACATAAAACCATGCTTGGAATAGGAATGCTTATGAGATTTACCTAATTGACATGCCTCACATTTGTATGTCATATGTTGACATGCAACATTAGGCAATCCAAGCACTGAACCATTGTTAATCATGTCTTTAATACCTCTTTCATTGAAATGTCCAAGCCTCTTGTGCCAAAGATCTAACTCAGATCCCTGAAACAATCTGTTTATACCCTTGACTAGGGTCTTCCACATATACTCCATCATTAGTGAACCTTACTTCATATCCCTTTTCAACAATTTGTCCTACACTTATCAAATTCTTAGGAATTGTAGGAACATACAGAACCTTAATAAGGTACTACCATCCTTAGCCTTCACTGATCCAATTGACTTCACATTGTGCTTTGTGTTGTCACCTGTTTGAACAACATGATTAAAAACCTTATTCTCCAAATCAGTCATCAAAGCTATATTACCACTTAGGTGATTGCTACACCCTGAGTCAATGTAGAAGACTCTTTGATCTTCACTCTGCCTTTCACAAGTTGCATTCATTATCAATGTTGAATCCTCCTTTTGATCTGAAGCATAATTGTAGTAGGTATTGTTATATTGTTGACTTTGGAATCCTCTACCTGCATTTCTTCCAAAGTAACTCCTACTACCTCTACCTCTGAAATTACCTCTTTGATTTCTGCCACCTCTTCCTCTTGCATTATAGTTTTGACTATATCCATTATTACTCTGAGTATTGTGCCAACAATCATTGGCTAAGTGATTTGTCTTACCACAAATCCAGCAAGCTTTGCCTCCATCTTTGTTGTTCCTGCCTCTTCCTCTACCTTTGCCACCTCCTCTACCTCTTAGGAAGTTGGCTTGACTAGTTGTTCCTTCATCTTCATTTGCTTGTTGCTTTCCTTTGCTATTCTTCTTCTTGTCCTTTGAGTACATTGCATGACCTGCACTCTTGTCACCATCTCCTTTAACATCCTGCTCAAATGTTAGCATATGACCTAACAACTGATTTAAATCAGGAGTGAAATGATCAAGTGATAACTCTGTAGACAAAATGAGTGGCTTCCATTTGTCATCACCTCTTAAACCTGTAAGAATTTGCCTTACCAATTTATCCTCCTCAATGTCTTCATCAACAGCTCCTAAAGCATCTGCAATATCTTTCATTCTTGTCACATAGTCTGAAATGGATTGAGAAGCCTTCTTCTTAAAGGTGGTAAACTCTGCCCATAAGGATGCCTTCCTTGACTTAGTAGTATTCTGGAAATGCTCCTCCAAAGCATTCCAAATATCAGTTGCACTTTCAAGACCTCGAATATGAGGTAACAAGTAATCATTGACTGCCATATATATAATGCTCCTAGCTTGAGCATCTTTCTTCATCCAATTTTTCAAATCTGCTAACTCTTCCCTAGTTGGAACACTAGGATCTCTGAACTGTGGCTTCTCTTCTTCTCCTGTGATGTAAGCTATTAAATCTTTGCTCATAAGATGAGCTTCCATCCTCATTGACCATGCAGGATAGTTTTCCCTATCCAATTTCTCCATTTGTAGAGAATCTCCCATCTTGTGTCCACCTGTGTATTGAAATCTTCAAGCTTTATGAATAATATATGTACCTTTACTTCAAATTAGACTCCTTTTGTCTTTCTTGATGTTGTATGGTCTTCTCCTCAAGCTTTACCTTCAAGTTTTCACCTTTTAGTTCTTCAATTGTTGAATTTCTTGAATCTGCAGCAGTCGGGATCCTCCTTTCCTTGATTTTGATGTCTCCTGCTCTGATACCACTGATGGAGAGTGTTAATCTCCAAAAGAACAACCTACTCTTATGATTAGAGCACCTCTATACCAAGAGTAAGTCAAAATCTTCACCAAATTAGAGGTTCAATCTCCAAATTATCAAAAGTTGAAAAATTCTGTGAAGAAGATAAAACACAGAAAATCTGCTGCACAATTTCTTCTCATTGACCTATCAAACATGTAAAGTTTTCTATGAAATTTTGTATGGAGTGTCTTCTAGAAGTTGCGCACCTCATCCAAGTTAAATTTCTTCAAAAGGTTTAGTATAACTTGAGAAATCAACTTCACAAGTTACCTATGTCTAAATCTGCACTTCTGAGAAGTCGATTTTGACACCCCTAACTTCTAACACATAGTTCTATCAATCTCGAACCCGTTTAAACAAATGCTTGTAGATACAGGTAGCTTACCTTCTAACTTAAAGATTAAGTGCTTGCTTGCACAAAACTTTAAACTGTGGAGTGAGAACTGACCAAAAAATCAAGATCGAAATTTGCGCCTGTTTCAGAGAACTGTGAATGTTCCTATTAGCAATTCTCCTAGCCTGTTTACAATTAGACTCTGAAACTCAAGTCATAGACTCATTAACTATGAACTTAGATATCCTCAAAAGGATTTCACAAATGATCTAACACAGACGGAGCAAACACAGAAACATCGGGCGCAATATTTCTTCGATTACTCAGAAAATTACAGTTGAGTGATGAGAGGAAAACTCAACTAACATTTCACATATCTCATGACATCTAACTTCTCCTTTCTTGACTTCTATACTCACTCATCTATTCTTTCATATGCTCTCATATCACGCCTCGACATTTTCAAGGTATTTATAGAGAAATTTGTACAAGTCTATGACTAATCAAAGATCTAAGTGAACTATAACTATACTAATGTACATATGTGTACATTCCTCATATCCTCTGAATGTATCCTTCTTCCAAGCTTCAAGAATTGAATCTTCCTTCATTCTTTAATCTTCCAAACATTCAATTGGTGATTGGTTTGCACCAACAGTCATGTGGCCAAGTGTTGCGACATATGACAAGTGTCGAGTGTCATGTAGGGCAAGTATCGCGATATTCCTCACGTGTCGAGTGTCATTCTCAGGGCCAAGTGTCACAACATCTGCAAGGTGTCAAGTATCGGGCTCAGGACCAAGTGTTGCGACATCTGCGAAGTGTCGAGTGTCGTGGATATCAAGTATCATGACATCTATCGAGTGTTGTGTGTCGTGATTGCTCAGGTGTCGAGTGTCGTGGACATCAAGTATTAAGTGTCGTGATATTACTCAGATGTCGAGTATCGTGACTTCTTAAGTATTGTGTGTCGTCTACTTCCAAGTATCACCGATACTTACTAAGTGTCGTGTGTCTTCTATTTTGAAGCAATCCTAGAGAGGTCATGTTTCCCTGTTTTAACCCCCAGAACCCTAAACTGGCATAACTTTCTCATACGAAATCCGTTTGCAACGGATTATTAGATATAGTATTTTGAAGTTGACCCTGAGCTCATGAGACCCAAAGGGAAAGAACTAGAGAGAGACCAGAGGTAAGCTTTGCACACACTCTGGGCAGAGGCAGATCAGGACATGAGGGTGAAAGACCGGAAAGAGAGAGACACAGAGCACATAGGCATCAAAGAGATGAACACGAGTTTCTAGTGCCCAGACCTAGAGAGCATTCAAGAACCCTTAGACCCTCTCAAGTGGTTAAGACAATGAAGAACTACTTTGATGGTTCAGGAGAACATAGAAGAATTCATTGTAGAATTTTCCAAGAGTGGCATCAGACATAACACATCATCCCTGATTCACAGCTTCAAGCAGACACCCCAAGAAATAGTGCGACTGGCAGGAAGAAGGTTTAGACAGTACTTAGAACGATGCCCTATTCCTGAGTTACCCACACCAGCCAAAGAAGTGGCCTTGTTTTTAGATGGCTCGCTAAGCACGAAGTTGAGATCATATGTGTACTTGAAAGAGCCTTGATTCATAGAAGAGTGTGTGCACATGTGCATTGACATAAAAGACAACTTCGGTGAGGAGTTAGGACTGTCCAAACTCTATAAGGACTCTGACAGTTCTACTAGTCATACCTCTAGAACCTCCACGGAGATAGACGATATAATTGAGCAAGTTGCCAAGAAGCTAGGAGTTCAAAATAGACAAGGACCAACGGCCACCTCATTGAAGCGATGTTATACTTGTGGAATGTTGGGAGAGGATGGTTGGATGCACTCAGAGATTGAGTAGGTGCTGCTAAACCTGCTTCACACCAGCCCTCTTTGACTCCAGGAATGCTTAGTACACTTGATTAGCTTCCAAATGATACCAAGAAAGCATATATGTACTTTGCAAATGATATGTGTAATGATCAAATCAAAACAGACTACTTGAGACTTCAAAAATCCAAGAAAACTTGCTATTTTGGTATTGACACCTGCTCAGTCTTTCACTCAGTATGACCAGCACACTTACAATTGATCAAATTCCTTCTGGACATATTAAATTAGCTTAACAAGCTACCATTTGCAAGTGGAATGAGAAGAAATGATGAACTATACTCTGAGTAATGAGTTTAGCAAAGAATATGTTTACCCCCGACTTTTTAGGAGCTCTGCAGACAAATACGAGAGACTGCTTCGAAGACGATTTCTCAAAAATGGCTGAACCAAACTTCTTCAAACTTTGTAGTCTTGTAGAATGCTTTGAGCTGGTTCCAACAAGCTTTGAATTACTTGATTTGGTTGATAAATCACCAAGATATGGCCTGTTGAAGTTGACAGACTTGGAGGTAGACAACTCAGAGAACACAGAAGTAATGAATATAACTCTTTCTATTAATTCACATGAATGTACAATCTCATTGGCATTATAAGCATAGCCTAATGAGTTGGAGAGGTGAGGTCTAAGATGTAGTACACTCACACACTCAGATACAAAAGAAATGAACTCGGGAGATGACACACAACCCGCGAGTTTGGTCTTTAGTTTTATATGTGTAGGAAGTAAGTTTGAATTTCAAATTCAAATCTAAGACTCCCTATAATCACTCATCTAAAAGTGGGGAGATATTCTCTCCACTTATACATTCTAATTTCCACGAATCCAATCAAGTAGGTGTGATCATTTACATGCCAAGTCATTTAGACTTTTACAAGGGGTAAAGAAGTAGGAACTTATAAGCATAAGTTCACATGGTCCTCTCTTCAAGTGAATTAAGCTTCCAAGGTTTCAAAACCAAGTTTCCAAGGTTCCAAGCCAAGTGTGATGGCTTGAATTGCACCAACAGCTCCCCCTCAAGCCAAACACTTTGGCTTAAGTCTTCATCTTCAATCTTCAACTACATCCTGCAATCCAATCATGGATTTGAATCTGCATAACTTGTTTCCATCCAAAGCTTTAGTGAGTAAATCTGCACATTGCATGTTAGTAGACACATAAGTCAATTGAATGTCTTTGCTAAACAACTTTTCTCTCACATAGTGGTAATGAACCTCTATGTTTTTTGTCCTAGCATGATATATTGGATTAGCTGCAAGGTGAAGAGAACTTGTGTTGTCACCAAAGATAATTGGTGGCCTTGTATATAGGCCTAACTCTGTATACAAAAGTTTCAACCAGATAGCCTCTTGAGTGGCATTGGCTAGCCCTCTATACTCTGCTTCAGTAGATGACAAAGCTACTGTAGGTTGTTTCTTGGCTGACCAAGAAATGGGTTTATCACCTGCAAAACATATGTATCCTGATGTGCTCCTCCTATCATCCTTGCATCCCGCCCAATCTGCATCTGAATACACTTTAATATTAATGTCTGATGTATAAGGAAAGTACAAACCATGGTTCTGAGTTCCTTTTAGATACTTCAAGATCTTCTTTGCTGCCTCTAGGTGAGGTACCCTTGGTTTGTGCATGAATTGGCTTAGCACACTAACTCCATATGCTATGTCAATTCTGGTTAAGGTAGCATAATTCAAACTACCAACCATACTTTGGTATCCTGTAATGTCTTGGACTTCATCACCTTCATGAGCACTAAGCTTTAGGCTGACTTCCATAGGACTACTTGAGACTTTAGCTTCCTGCAAATTAAACTTCTTCAACATATCCTGAACATACTTCTTCTGAGTGATATATATACCTGAATTAGTATAAACTAATTCAAAACCTAAGAAGTATTTTAATAATCCAAGATCATTGATCTTGAATTCCTTCATCATCTGTCCTTTGATGTGTCTAATCCCACTGACATCATTACCTGTAATGATGATGTCATCAACATAAACACAGAGATAGATTACCTCTGAATTGTTCCTTTTGATAAACAATGATGTATCTTCCTTGCTCATTATAAATCCTTGGTCTTGGAGATAGGTTGTCAACCTGTAATTCCATGCTCTAGGTGCCTGCTTCAATCCATATAGAGCCTTCTTCAATTTACAAACATAATTTACCTTCTTTGGATCTTCATAGCCAGGTGGTTGTGACATGTAGACTTCTTCAGATATCCATCCATTCAAGAAAGCATTCTTGACATCTAATTGGTACATGTTCCAATTCTTGGATGCAGCTACACTCACTAGTACTCTGATTGTTGGCATTTTAGCCACAGGAGAGAATGTCTCCTCATAATCAATGCCTTGGGTTTGTGCAAAACCCTTGGCTACCAACCTAGCTTTGTACCTGTTGATTGTTCCATTAGAGTTCCTCTTTAGCTTGTAGATCCATCTGGATCCTATCACCTTCATAGAGTCCTTCTTGGGTACTAAGTCCCATGTGTCACTCTCCTTGAGAGCCTCTATTTCTTCATCCATAGCTTCTTTCCATTCTGTTTTTGTGATTGCTTCTTCATATGTACCTGGTTCTTCATTCAACAAATCCTTTGCAAGATATACAGAATGCTTAGTTACAAGAGAAGTGTCATACCCATATCTGATAGGCTTCTTACTTTCTCTCTGAGATCTCCTCATTGCTTGAGTTGAGGATTCTGGTATATCCTCTAGCTTCTTCATTTTCATCTTTCCTTTGGACTTCCATGCCTTGAATTCCTCAAGGTTAATTGTGTCATCATCATCTGAACTTGAGTCTTCTTTCTGGATTGGTTCCTCCTTGGTGAGCTTTGGGAAGTCTTCTTCTATGTCATAAGGTAGACTAACCTTCCTGCATTCATTTTCATACCATGAGTCATTCTCATCAAAGATGACATCTCTGCTTACCTTGAACCCTTTGTTTGAGGGGTTGTAGAATCTGTACCCTTTCTGGTTCAAGTCATAACCAATGAAGATACATTTTTCAGCTTTAGGGTCTAGCTTTCCCCTTACCTGTGAGGGAATATGCACATATGCAATACAACCAAAGATTTTTCAATGATCCAATGATGGTCTCTTACCATGCCAAGCTTCATATGGTGTCATTCCATCAAGTGTCTTTGATGGCAACCTGTTAATGAGATAGGTGGCAGTAGATACACTCTCTGCCCAAAGATAATTTGGCAACTTCTTTTCATTAAGCATTGACCTAGCTGTTTCTACAATGAGTCTATTCCTTCTTTCAGCTACCCCATTTTGTTCAGGTGAGTACCTTGTAGTTATCTCCCTCTTGATACCTCTTTCCTGCAAGAAGTCTTCAAATTCATTGGAGAAGTATTAACCTCCTCCATCTGACCTTAGCCTTTTCAAGTTTCTACCTGTTTGATTTTCAACTAGTGCAAGATATCTTTTGAAACAATTAAACACTTCATCTTTATGCTTCATAAAGTATAACACAATCCATCTACTATAATCATCAATGAAGGACACATAATACCTTGATCCTGAAATGGAGGGATCCTTGCTAGGTCCCCAAACATCTGTGTGTACCAAGTCTAGGTAGTCTTCATGCATAAAGCCTTTCCTTGAATAGGGCAACTTGTGTGACTTACCAAATTGACAAGCACCACACTTGTAAATCATGTGTTGCTTGGACACATTAGGTATCACAAGCACACATTGATCCCTGCACATTTGTTTTAAGGTCCTTTCTCCTATATGACCTAACCTCTTGTGCCTTATTTCTAATTCTGAAAGTGTTTGATCCTTGTAATTGTATAAAGCAATGTTCTTTGTGTCCTCTAGCTCAAAAGTAAATAATCTACCTGATTTCTCTCCCTTGGCTATCCTTTTGAATCCATGTCTTGGATCCTCCACATATGCTCCATGTTGATTGAACCTGACCTGTAAACCTTTTTCCACAATCTAACCAACACTCATTAGGTTCTTGGTAATGGTTGGTACATAAAGTACCCTGCTCAATAGGTTTTGGTTACCATCACAAGTTTTCACATTTCCAATCTTTATAACAAAATGTTTAGTATCATCACCTGTCTGTACCTGATGTTTGCCTTTGGGTTCTTCCAAATCAGAGAGTAGTGCCACATTACCAGCTACATGGTTAGAACACCCTGAATCAATATAAAATAAATGATCATCATTTGTACCTGCCTTGGAGGTCATATTCATGATCAATAGGGAGTCATCTTGCTCCTCTGTGTAGTTGTTGTAATCCCTTCTATTTCTGAATCCACCTTGGTAGTTACTATTGTGGTTTTGGTTGTAATTGATGTTGTACTGATTGTTGTATCCATTGTAGCCTTGGTGTTGGTTGAACCTGCCTCTACCTTGAGAGTATCCACCTCTTTGATGGCCTCTTCCTCTCTGATTCTTATAGTTTCTGTAGCACTCATCTGTGGTATGGTTAGATAATCCACAAATGTTGCATGGTGATGAGTTGTAGGGTCTCCCCCTACCTGACTTACCTCCTCTGCCTCTTCCTCTTGAAGATCTACCTCTCCCTGCATAGTTTGCTTTGGAGGTAGAGCCTTCTTCATCAACCTTCTTACTTTTACCTTTATCTTTAACCTTCTTATCAGTGTATAAAGCAGAGGGGTTGTTACCTTTTGATTGCTCTCCATTCCTTGTAAGCTTTGCTTCATGTGTGAAGAGTTGACCAATCAGAGTTGTTAGATCAGGAGCATGTATGTCCATGTATAGGTCCATTGCTGTGGTAAAGCTCTCCCATTTGTCATCAGCTTTTAGTCCATTGATTATCTGCCTTACTATTTGTTCCTCTTCAATCTCTTTCCAATACTTGCAAGCTGGTCTGCAATGTCTTTGACCCTAGTGACAAAGTCTAAAACTGATTGCTTTGATTGCTTCCTAAGAGTTGTAAACTCAATCCATAGTTGATTCTTTCTGGCCCTTGTATTTGATGAGAAATATGTTGACAAGGTTTCCCAAGTCTCTTGGGAGGTCTTACAATTCCTAATATGAGGTAAAAGGAAATCAAATATAGAGTTAAGAAGATAAGACCTTGCCAATGCATCTTTTGCACACCATGTGTTGAGCCTCTCTTGTTCATCCTTGGTGGGTAGTCCTCTTGCTTTAAATGAGGGCAATTCCTCATCTCCTGAGATGAATCCAAATAAGCTTCTTCCTTGTAGATAGGTCTTCATCCTCAGAGACCAAGCTTGGTAATTGTTCCTGTCCAATTTGTCAATGAATGAAGGAAAACCATCTCCCATGTTACCTTATTTGCTATGATACCGCTGTTGGGAGAGGATGGTTAGATGCACTCAGAGATTGAGTAGGTGCTGCTAAACCTGCTTCACACCAGCCCTCTTTGACTCCAGGAATGCTTAGTACACTTGATTAGCTTCCAAATGATACCAAGAAAGCATATATGTACTTTGCAAATGATATGTGTAATGATCAAATCAAAACAGACTACTTGAGACTTCAAAAATCCAAGAAAACTTGCTATTTTGGTATTGACACCTGCTCAGTCTTTCACTCAGTATGACCAGCACACTTACAATTGATCAAATTCCTTCTGGACATATTAAATTAGCTTAACAAGCTACCATTTGCAAGTGGAATGAGAAGAAATGATGAACTATACTCTGAGTAATGAGTTTAGCAAAAAATATGTTTACCCCCGACTTTTTAGGAGCTCTGCAGACAAATACCAGAGACTGCTTCGAAGACGATTTCTCGAAAATGGCTGAACCAAACTTCTTCAAACTTTGTAGTCTTGTAGAATGCTTTGAGCTGGTTCCAACAAGCTTTGAATTACTTGATTTGGTTGAGAAATCACCAAGATATGGCCTGTTGAAGTTGACAGACTTGGAGGTAGACAACTCAGAGAACACAGAAGTAATGAATATAACTCTTTCTATTAATTCACATGAATGTACAATCTCATTGGCATTATAAGCATAGCCTAATGAGTTGGAGAGGTGAGGTCTAAGATGTAGTACACTCACACACTCAGATACAAAAGAAATGAACTCGGGAGATGACACGCAACCCGCGAGTTTGGTCTTTAGTTTTATATGTGTAGGAAGTAAGTTTGAATTTCAAATTCAAATCTAAGACTCCCTATAATCACTCATCTAAAAGTGGGGAGATATTCTCTCCACTTATACATTCTAATTTCCACGAATCCAATCAAGTAGGTGTGATCATTTACATGCCAAGTCATTTAGACTTTTACAAGGGGTAAAGAAGTAGGAACTTATAAGCATAAGTTCACATGGTTCTCTCTTCAAGTGAATTAAGCTTCCAAGGTTTCAAAACCAAGTTTCCAAGGTTCCAAGCCAAGTGTGACGGCTTGAATTGCACCAACATGGAAGAGACCACATAGCTAATGTTTGTCCAATGATGGCTCAGCCCAAAGGAAACCCTAATGCTCTATATTGCACCATTGAGAGGAAATACACAAATCATACGGCTCAAGATTGTCCATACAATAGGCACGCTGTCAGAAAAAACTTTCAACAATCTTACCAGCATGGTAGGTATCAGAATCAATACCAACAACCACATTATAGACCACAACAGCAATGTCAAGCACCATACAGGCCACAACCACTCCTACGAAATCAACCACTAGCTCCTATTAATGTGATTAGTATGCGGTGGTAGAGGAAAACCCTAATAGAGCATTAGTGCCACTAAACCCATTGGTCTCAAAAAATGACTCTCACGCTCATGGTTCAGACTACTTCCATGAAGATAGTTCACAAGCTTACTACATAGATTCACCTGAGCAAAGTGAGACTTCTCCATATCAATATGATACACCACTTGTGGAACAAATTTGGGAGCCAGAATACTCGAGTATCATGTACACGAATCCTAATCCCAGACCCCAATTGAGACAAGTCAGACCACAAGCCCTTAGAGGACCATGTTTTCGATGTCAAGGCGACCATTTCATTCGTGAATGTCCCCACTCACTCACTCCCGGACAAGGACAAAACATCACAATACAAGGCTTTTGTCCTGAGTGCGGCAAAGAACACCTTCCCAGAGAGTGTCCTAGGAATCCCTCTAGTGCGCCCAAGGTTACACCCATCAATGTGGTAGGCTTAGTGGCTGATTCAAGCTCAAGTAGTAGTAATCTGGCTCCTGTACAAGCAATTACTAGGGCACAAGCATTAAAACAAGATAAACCAGTGGAGTAATCAGAGTCAAGTGAGTCAGCAGAGCCAAGTAAAAGGAAAAGAAGAACATGGAAGGACACCAGGGAGAGAACCAATCACAAGTGGAATAAAAAGTTATCTAAAATAGAAGAAAGCCTGAAAGATGTCAAAACAAAAATAGAAGACATTGCATCTCAAAGCCCCTCGCATGCTGACACTCCATCTACACCACCTCATCCCACCCCACCACCCATTGTAAATAGACCGCAATCAGGGTCTATTCTTGTAGATCCAACTCCAGAAGGCTTGGACATGATGTTCAAGGCCTACCAGGCTCAACTTCAAGAAGGGCTGACAGTTGCAAACCTAGACAAGAGTTACCCTAGAGCAGACTTAGAGATTGAACAAACAAAAATGTGCATGAAAATGGTAGAAGTAGCCCAAGCTATGCTCAAGGCTAGTCAAAAGTTCGATCTAACAAACTCTGTCAAGCCAGATTTGCATTTCTAAGGCTTACTAGAAAGATTAGAGAAGTTGGTAAACAAGCCCCAGGTTTCTTTACCTCCACAGGTTCAACGGGTTGTTGAAAGAGATATTTCACCACAAATGAAAAATTATGTTCTTGATTCCATGGATGAGGGAGCACCCCTTTCAATACAATAGTACTCTCAAGAGTTCTTGCGTGAAATACAAGAGGAGAAATGGGCCAAGGAGAAGGGTAATCCCCCTCCTATTCTTGAGATTGATGATCTTCATGACCAATTTCCCCAAGACATCCCGTCTACCTATGGAGACCAAGAAGAGAAAAAAGAAGATGAGAGATTAGATTTCGAATCTAATTCTTTACAAGAGTTTCCACAATTCATAGGCCCATACGAATCTGAATCTCTTCAGATCAGAGCTCCCACAAAATTGGTAAGAAATGATGACTCAGTGGTTCCAAGAAACACTGATGTCGTGAAGAACACTAAGGTTTAGTGTCATCTCATTGTAAAAGAGTTGCTCAAAGCAAAACCTGAGCTATGGAATCATGTGAAGGATCAGGTTCCAGAACTTGATTCCAATATGCCAAAAGTAGTCTCTAAGCAAAAAGTTCCAAAGATACCTCTCGATAAAATAGGATACATGCACGAAGGTGTAGAAGGTAATACTTATCTTCCAATCACCTATCAAGGTTACACAACCAAAGCAATCGTAGATTTAGGTGCTGGTGTTGCTATGGTGACCACCTCCTTGTGGAAGGGATGGGGCAAACCCACATTAAGACCAACTAGAATGAAGCTTCAAATGGCTGAAGGTCATTTTGAAAGACCTCTAGGATTGCTCGAAGGGATAACTCTGACCACTTGTGGTGTAGAGTTTGAACATACATTTGCTATATGTGACTTTGAGAAAAATAATGTTGATGAGATGATCCTAGGAAGACCCTTCCTGCAACAATTGCAAATAGTACAAGATTGGGGAACCAACTCCTTGTACTTACAACACTTAGGGGTCACCACCAAGGTTAATTTTAAGGATTACACCTTCAGAGATGTACCACCCCTACAATGGAATCCTATCCACAAAGCGAAAGAAGATTCTATCTCTATGCATTCTGGAAGTTCACCTGATCCATCATGGCTGCATGAAGATACTCACTTGTGGATGTGCAAGGTCGCAGAGGAAGAGGAAAAGTGCCTAAAAGCAAGAGGAGAAGGAATAGAACAATGGACACCTCATTGTGATGAGGAGGGTTATGATATTTCAGTGTTCTTGTGTCAGCCCTTTTTGGAAGAATGTGAACCTAGTGATGTCATAGAAGAAGAAGAAAACGACAATGATCTAGAGTACATTGTGATGGATAGTTGCTTTAATTCAGAAAAGCACTATCTAGAAGATGTAGGAGTATTTAACCAACATGAAGAAGAACTTCTCACAAGTATTAAAACTGTAAATTCAAAGGTTGGTAGTGAAGGAGGTCAAAAGAAAAAGAAAAGAAAAGTAGTGAAACAAGAAGACGAGGAAGCATTGTTAGAGGTACCAGAAAATTTCAAGAAATATGAAGTTGAAGACCAAAAAATTTTGGTACAAATGCCTAAGAGAGAGGCCATTATAGGAGAAGCATATGACAATAAAAAAAAGACAAAAAAGATTGTAGTGACCATTGAAGAGAATGAAGAGAGATGTACATACATAAGAGATGATCTAAGTGCAAAGGAAGAAGCAGAGCTTGTAGCTCTACTAAGGGAAGATAGGGACATGTTTGTGTGGCACTATAGAGACTTGAAGGGAGTAGATCCTAAAATTTGCTCTCATACAATCCCCATGACCACTGATGCCAAGCCCACCAAACAGAAGCCCTACACATATAATGACACTTATGCAGCTAAAATCAAAGAAGAAATCGATAGGTTGATTGAAGCTGGATTTATCTATGAGATTGAGCATACTGAATGGGTGTCCCCCATTGTGGTGATGCCCAAGAAGAATGGAAAGTTGCAAGTGTGCAATAACCTTAAAAAAGTTAATGCTTCTACGATTTGAGATAGTTATCCACTTCCAATCACTGAACATCTATTCGAGCCTAATGCAGGCAAGGAAGTGTATAGCTTCCTTGATGGATTTTCAGGCTACAACCAAGTAGCCATTGCCCTAGAAGATCAACACAAAAGAGCTTTTGCCACAGAGTGGGGAATCTTTGCATTTCGTGTGATGCCATTTGGGCTCACCAATGCACCTAGAACATTCCAAAGGCTCATGTGTCATGTCTTCAAGGAGTTCTTGCGAAAGAGCCTAGAAGTATATGTGGATGATTTATGTGCTCATTCCCAACAAAGAAGATACCACATCCCTGAGCTTAGACAAATCTTCAACAAGTGTAGAGAATATCGAGTGTGTCTGAACCCAGAAACGTGTGTATTCATGGTACAACAAGGTAAGATCTTAGGTCATTGTTTCTAAAAATGGAATATCAACAGATTTAGACAAAGTAAAAGCCATTGCAGAATTGCCAAGGCCAAGGAACGTTAAAGAGGTTCAAGCCTTTATGGGCCATTGTGGGTATTATCGCAGGTTTATCCACATGTATGTGATCATAGCCAAACCTCTCTATGCCTTGCTGACAAATTTTGAGTGGAACGATGAATGCAAAAACTCCTTCAATGAGCTGAAGAGACGTTTGTGCTCAACACCAATACTAACCACTCCTGATTGGAATAAACCATTCCATGTGCATGTAGATGCATCCAATCATGCAATAGGATGTGTGCTAGCACAACCCACAAGTGAAGGGAACCTAGATTTGTCGATAGCATATGCTAGTAGGCACTTGAATGTTGCTGAACAAAACTATACCACAACTGAGCGAGAAGGTTTAGGCATGGTGTATGCTGTGAAGAAGTTTAGACACTATCTATTGGCCAACAAGTTCAAGTTTTTTTACTGATCATCAAGCTGTATTATATTTGGTCAATAAACCTTGCAATACAAGATGCTTAGTAAGATGGTTCCTCTTACTAATGGAATACGATTTTGAAGTGGTTGTTAGGAAAGGTAGGACCCACCTTAGGGTAGACCATCTTTCTCGCATCACTTCAGGTGAGTCACCGCAAGGAGTGTCTAATGAATTTCCCGATGCTTATTTGTTCAATTTAGAAGTTGTTCCTAAATGGGCAAATAAGTTGGTACTTGTCTTAACCTTTGGACCTGCAAATAAGAACGTTAAAAAAAAAAGAGAAGAAATTGTAAAATCAATATAAGAATGATGCTCAAACAACGGCTAAGTTCTTATTTGAGAACGTGTTCACCAGATATGGGTTACCAATCCAGTTAGTAAGTGATAGAGGTATACACTTCTTGAATGAAGTCATTGAAAACCTTCTCCAAGTGTTCTTGGTGGTACATAAGAAGTCTGCTCCCTATCATCCACAAGCTAACGGGCAAGCCGAGAGCACGAATAAGATCCTATGTAATGTATTAACAAAACTCGTAAATAATAAACGCTCTGATTGGGACAAACAGCTTCATCATGCTGTTTGGGCTTGCCGAGTTGCTTACAAAACAATGCTCAATGCTACCCCAATTCAGATGGTCTTCGGATAGAATGTTGTGCTACCATTGGACTTCCTAATCCCAGCATTAAAAGTAGCACAAGAGCATGAGTGGAATGGACATGAATTGTCCTCTAGGATCTTTGATCTAGAACATACGAGCGGCAGCAGGCATCTAAGCTGCAAAGAAATGGCAAAAGGCATACTTTGATGCCCATGTAAAGGATAAAGGATTGAAAGAAGGAGATCTGGTGCTAGTTTATATGTTAAAGCAACATGCTCGTAAGTTGGAAAAACAAGGATATGGACCCGTGATCATTAATAGAATTTCCACTAGCGGTGCGGTTCAATTGGCTACTTTAGGAGGTGATATCTTGCCAAACTATATCAGTGGTTGTGGAGTCAAGTTATATCAGGAACCCCTCACAGAGGATATGCTAATGAGACTCAACACTGCTAAGAAGCGAAAAGAAGAAGAGTTGAGGGTTAGAGAAGAAGCACAAGCTGAGGCGAGAGAGCGCATTAGGCAAATAAGTTAAGGTGGCTAAGGCTAGATGTCAACACGAAAGCCCCAAAATATCACATCGACATGTGCCAAAAATTGGGCACAATTACTTCTTGAATCATCGACTGACACCCCTTTGTGATCATGGAGGTAGGACGAGAAAAGAGTGTAAGGACTGTGAGAGCATTGATTGACTCAGGTGCAGCAACTAGTGCAGTTAGACTTTCGTACTACCAAGTCCTGCAATTGAACATCAAGCCTGTAGAAGCCTATCTCATAGGGTTGGGAGGTGTGGAAACCCCTTGTTTGGGCGAGGTGGAACTTCACATCTACCTTCAAGTTGTTCCAATGAAAGTCAAAATGCTAATGTGTCACGAGGAGGACCTTACAGAGTCACTTGTTTTGGGTCAAGACTAGATTTATGACCATGCAGTCAACTTGAACCTAAGAAGTCAACTTCTTCAAGTTTGGGTACAAGAACAATGCATCACATTAGAATTGGAGAATTGCATGCTCACAAATCCAGATGTCACACATTCTCTTAGTTCTTCTAGGGCTAATCTTAGCAAAAAAAATTTGCATGTGTCAAAAGCTCTGTTTTCTAGAAGAACTCAATCATGGAAGAACTGGCTCAAAGACAAGTGGACTCCTCCTCTCATGCAAGGACTAATGCTGCAACTACAACTCAACAACAAGGGCAAGCTAAAAAGTACGAGACAACGGCTATATCAAATAGACAAAGAGATTTCAAGAAGAAAGTAGTTTTGGGCATGAAACAGATCTAGGCACAAAAAGGAGAGCAACCACTAGCCGGGCCAACATGCACTAATGCACTTAACCATCAATCATTATGGGTCACATGTACTTGTCCTCATACTATGAAACTCATGTTTCAAAGATTCAAGGACATCTAGGGTACAACATCAGTACCCAGGAAGCAATTCACAATAGATAGCTGCTCAAGATTGACATCGAAAACCTCTTTTGAGCAACTAACAACCTTTGAAGCCAAGAAGTATACCCTCTAGCTCAAATCCAAGGAAGAAGTACATACATTGGGCACAACTCTCGAATAGGCTAGTAGTGGAAAACTGAAAAACCTGACAACCGACCAAGCTACATTGGGCAGATGGACCGCTCCTATTGATACATGAAGGACACTACCTCTCAACGTACTACATAGAACAACCACCACAACAAGGGTATGTCAGGGATGACAGACTCAAGAGGGGGGGAGTGTTGAAGCTCAAGGTCAAGGACAAAGCATGGAAGCGCATCAAGGGAGTGGACACACAAGAAGAAGGAGCAAGTAGGGAGCTTCAAAAAGCACCTATCAAATTTACAGAAGAAATCCCTCTAAAAATAGTGATTTTTATCACTAAAAAACCATTGTAAATACCATTTTCCATTTTTGCAACTCCATTTTGTTCAAGCCAAGGAGTACTGGAGCTTGAGGAGTATTAGAAGTATCACTCTACCAATTTTCATAATTTTTAGACTCCGTTTGAGCCCCCAAATAAGCCTTAGAACCTAATTTTTAACTAGGCCGAAGACTAGGTCTGGACAGGGCCAAAACCACTCAAAAAACTATAAAAAGGGCTGGAGAGCTCATTTTTGAGGTTAGCTTGTTGTAGATTTCAGCTTTGTAAGAGAACTCTTTTGCAATCGAAGTCCTTCCATTGTTCCACTCTTTGCTCTTACTTTGTGCGTGTGTGTGTATGTGTGTGCATGCTTGAGTGCTTTCACTCATGCACTTGTGCCATCACTTGCTCACAGTCTTCATACCAATCCTCACATCTCCATGGATTGACATTTATGAGGTGAAGCTCCTCACAATGGTACTTGCCATTGTGCTAGAGTGACATCCAAGAAAGGCACCACCTCTTGTTAAGGGTGTGATGAACATCTAAGTTCTCTTTGAAGATGGGGATTTTGGATAGTTTCTTACCATTGCTCCATTTGAGGCCCTCTAAGCAAGGCCGATCCTATCCGTAGAGAAGGTGGATAGTTGACCGGTCCCAAGCTAAACACCTGCCTTGAAGAAGAGTCCATTCCTCGAGGGTAACTCTATATCTCGGGTCTAAGTCTTCGAACTTGATCCACTGATTGGTCTCTTGTTTCCAGAGTTGTTTCCACTGTTTGAACCCCTTGTTCCATAGCCGCTTAGCAGTTTGGAGGTTCCAAGACTCCACCCCCCCAATGTCGATGATGGGGAACCAGATAGAGTCATTTTGTTTTATCCCCCCTACCCACTTCCACTCATCACTGATTCTGATGAACTATTTGGCCTTGTTCCAACTCCTCCACAAGGAACACACAAGGTTAGAGCCTTTAGGGGACTTAGGGTGGGGGGAGAACAAAAGCGTGAGGATCCCTATGTCCTTCCAACCAGGATGGCCAACTAAGGTAAGATCTTTCATGTTTCTAAAGATCAATTCAGCCCAAGAGGACTCACT
Source organism: Ceratopteris richardii (assembly GCA_020310875.1). NCBI lineage: Eukaryota > Viridiplantae > Streptophyta > Polypodiopsida > Polypodiales > Pteridaceae > Ceratopteris > Ceratopteris richardii. The sequence goes on along the minus strand of CM035440.1, from coordinate 108,321,767 downwards.
ATTGCTCTAAGCCTTGATAAACCACTTTGCTGCCAACTTGTCAACCAACCCAGCGATATCCAAAATACCCAATCCCCCCGAGTCTTTCGAGCTAATGCAAGTTTCCCATTTTATTTTGGGAATCCCCTTCTTATTGGGTCCCCAGTCCACAGGAAGTTTCTGTAGATTCTTTCTACTTTGGCCAACTCTTTCTCCTTAGGTCTCCAATAGGAGATAAATGGTGGTAGAAAGCATAAATGTGTTAACTACCATTGCACGCCCTGCCAAGTTAACTTGCATACCTTTCTAGTGATCTAGTTTGATATCCAATTTGGATAGCACCCTGTTCCAACGTTGGTCCATTGAGATGTTGAAGCCCATCGAAATACCAAGGAGACGGAAAACTTGACCTCTAGGGATAACTTGACACCCCTGATCTAACAACAGTTGGGGTGGAGGTCCACGGATTGCTCTGAAACTTGTTTTAGCATGGTTGATTTTTGAACCTGATGCCACATAAAAGGTGTCGAGGCAACTCCAGAACACCTCAATGCTATTCATATCGTTATGTACAAAGGCATTCATGTCATCGGCAAAGAGTCTCACAATCAATTGGCCATGATCTAGAGGTAGGGAAAGGCCCTTGAGATTGCCATCATCCATGTGATGCTTTAATAGGCAGCTGAGGCCATCGGAGGTGATAGCGAAGAGTAATGGAGTGAGTGGGTAGCCCTGCCTGATAGATCTTTTTAAACATATGGGCTCAGAGAGCTTACCGTTGATATTTATTCTCGTTGAAGCGTTTTCAACTAGAGTGGAACCCATCTTCGTGAACTTTTGGCTGCATCGAAGGTCTTTCAATGATTGAAGAATAAAGTCCCATTCCAATCTATCATACGCTTTGTCGAAGTCGATCTTAATGAATACTAGATCTTGTGCAGACTCCTCTGCAAACTCAAGGCCTTCCCAAATATCGACAATTGCTTCAAGTATGGATCCACCTTTGATAAAACCTCCACCTTTGATAAAACCTTTCTGGTCCTCAAAGACCCATGACTTTAAATGAAAAGAGATTCTCTTGGCGATAGCTTTGGCAATTATCTTGTAACCAGTTTGGAGCATGGTAATCGGCCACCAATTTTCAATTTTGTTCTTATCTCCCCTTTTGTGAATGAACTTGATGACACCGTTATTAAGACACTCAGGAAGGGCACCGAAGGAGAGAGCCTCTTGCCACACTAGACGCAGCGAGGTGGCCACCATGTGCTTGAAGGACTTGAAAAACTCATTGGTGAGGCCATCAAGACCCGGACTCTTTCCATTGGGAAGAGCATCAATAACCTCGATAATTTCATTCTCGGAAATGTTAGCATCCAACAGAGAATTCATGTTTTGTGGGATTCTAGGTTGAGCAACCCTTGAGATGGTTGCCATGTAGTCACGTTTATGTAGGGAAAGAGGAGTCGAGATCCCGAGAAGATGGGAAAAGTGCTCGAACTTCTGTGCTACATTTGATCCCATTATTGTCAACCAAGAAGGGGATGGCTTTCCTAGCTTATTTCCTTTTGAGGATGTTACACATCTCTTTCGAAGGATTTTCAACCTTCCTTGCCCACCAATCTTTGAAGAATATTTGCATATTTTTTCTTTGAACCTCTTCCTCGAGTCTTAGTCTTCCCCTGGTTTTCAGAAGCCCTTGTTGGCATTGCAAATTACCTTTGTTAACTTCTTCTTCAAGCTGTGAGAGCCTCCGATACACCGTTTCTCTTCTTTTTTTCCTAATATCTCTTATAGCCTTGGGAGTCCTAATCAGAATTTGCCAAGTCCTTTCCACCACGGTTCTCCAGCACTTAGCCGGTCCCTTACAGTAGGCAAAGGCCTCCACCCACACTGGGGCAATTTCTTGGTGGACAAAGGGGAGGGAAAACGACGTCTGGCAAGCATGAAACCAAGGAGTTTTCCGGAGCATAGGAATCGGTTTGAAAGAAAGGATGATCAAGTAGTGGTCCGAGATAGTCAGGTCCATGTGTTGGGAAATCGAAGGAATACCCCATTGGAGGATGGTGTTTTGATCGATGTAACATCTATCAAGTCTTGTTTTCTTCAGGGAGTCCCCCAATTGGAGATTGGACCAGGAGAACCCCTTCATGTCTTTCACCTCAACCAGATCAAGATGGATCTTGATTTTATCCCATATCTCTTTCTGCCGTCCATCAATAATTTTCCCCTTGTTATTCCATCGATCCTCAGGAAACTCAACCATGTTGAAGTCCCCACAAATCAAAACATTGTGTGAGAGGGAGTCGAGGGAAGCCCACGTAGCGATTCTGTCCCCCTCTCCATTAGGGGCGTAAATTGAGACCACAATGAACTGATTAGGGAGCCCGATAGAGGTAGCAATCCAACGATGATTTTGATCTTCATGAGTTGAGGTCAACCTGCCGGACCAAGAGTGACTAATACCAATCGCAGTGCCCCCTGCCCCCTAGGGTGATAAGTGGAGAGCCAAAGGTGGTTCGAAGAAATGCATTTAAGTCATTTCTAAAGATCCTCTACGTCGATTTTAATCTCTTGTAAGCAGATAAAGTCGGGGTTGAGGCCCGTGTCTTTGAACCACTGACCAAGAATCGCCGCTCTTGAGGGGTCAGACAAACCCCTAACGTTTAGCGATGAGATTATCATTATTGATGGTGGCCCTCTTTGAGAGGAGGGACCCAATCTTTTTTTTTCTTGTTATCTTTTTTTTTTCCTCCCAGTTTCTTGACTTAGGATCCTAATCTTGAGGGGGCTCTTCCAAGGCAGGCCCGACAGTTGTTTCCCTTTAAGCTTTGACTTTTGTTGCGGTAGGCTTGGCATGGAAACCGGAAGAGAAGGACCAAGGAAGGAGCTTTCGTTGTCTGGGTTGTCTTCATTGCTAGTAGTGAAGTCTTCCTCTTTACTCGTGGTGTAACCTTCGTGGTTGTCTTCTTTGCTAGTAGAGCACCCAAGGGTGTTATCAATAGGGTCATCTTCATAATGGTTCTCCCGTGGGAGGTCAACCTCATTGATCTCCTTTTCTAGGTTACACTACATGTTATTCAAAAGAGCAATGGTTGTAATGTTCCTTACTACTGATCTTCGAGGGCTAACTTTCCTCCTTCGTCTTACTTCGGTGAATCCTTCTGAATCCGTCTCTACAACACAAGTGCCCTCTTCTTCCTCCATCAAAGAGGGATGACCTGAGTGCCCACCATTCTTGAAGATTATTTGTTTTTTGGCGGCCGTACTTCCCTTTTGGCTATTTGAAAATACGGATTAATTAAAACTTTAAAATAAGGTTATATTTCCATGCGTAGGAATTCCTGCCAGAAATACTGGTTATATTGCCATGCGTAGGAATTCCTGCCAGAAAGCAAGCCCGTCAGTCGTGACGGATAGAAAGCCCGTCAATCGCGATGGCTAGAGATATGGTCATTTATCGCCCTCAGAGTTGAAATCCATCGTAGTGAGGCTTTTCGCTGGAATGCGACAGTCGTCACACGACACTGATTTAATGATTTTGAGGACTCCTTCAGGATCCATCTCGCATTAGAGTTAATGAGACCAGCGCCCAGCAACTCGTTCTCTTTATGTCCATTTGCTGTGGCAAAATGGTACCTCGATTGAGGCGTTTAATTTGCAAGTCGCGTCGTGCCACTCTCGATGAATCTGTGAAAATTGTGGGGCATTTTAATTTGAATGATGTGTTCACATTATTAGAGCTAGAGAAATGGGAAAATTGCTTCATCCATATTGCAATCAGATGATCAAAGTGATGGAAAATGGTGTATGCATCCTTACAAATATAGGTTTTCATTTTTGGTTTTTTCACCATAAGCGTCGAGTTCCACGAATCGATGAATTAGGGGTGTGCCTGTGTGTCTTGTCGAGGGCCCATGAGGCCCCTGTTGGAAATTTAGTAGGCCCATTACTAATACCACAGGTCCAAGGTTCCATAGATCCAGCATCTACAACATGGATTCCAGAAATCTTCCAATATTGACAAAACATAAACATACCACACTTAATCATACAAATGATGAGACAGAGATAAAGAAAGACCAGACAACATGTGTAAAGTGTTACGTAAGCCAAGGCTTACTCACACTAGCACATATACCAATGTTCAATGTACAATGTGGGAGCAAAACTCTCAACCACTCTATGTGAACAAAAATAGATGGATGAGTGAATGTACAAATGTAAAAAACATATTTAGATGTATGGACAGAAATCTGAATATGTATGAGATGTGTGACCTAATAGGTTGTAGAAGAGTGAATATGAGTGACAGAAAGAGGAAGGATCAGTCTAAAATTGATAATCAACAAACCCTCATCTAACCTTAGGCTATGGAAGACCCTAAGTTAGACACGTGTGTGAAAAGATCACATACATACAAAAGTAGCAAAGAATGCTAACAAGTTTGCTGTTAGAAATCCTCAAACTCATATGAATATACCTTCTCCAACCTTTAGGTCACACATCTAATACCTGAATACTTAACATAAGATGCAAATCTTATGTCAACCACCATCGAATGTCTTTGAAGTAACCCGAAATCTTCATGTAGAAGACAATCTTCAAATACATCATGTGAATGGCCGATCCACACCATCAAGCTGCTAATAGCCTCTCCATAAGAAAGAGTGTGAGCACACTCTTCTTCTCCAAGAAGAACTCCATAGCCACTCCTCAACATGCTCCAAGATAACACCATGGCTGCCCCATGTGCTAGAAGCACCACCTCTATTGAGGTACCAAAGCTCCAAGCTTGGTGTTGAACTAGGTGAAGGATGCTAAACAATAAGCCAAAGCTTGTTCTTTTATAGTATTAGATTAAGCTCCAAAAGCCCTTCCAAAAGCACATAAAGCTCTTCCGAATAGCGATATCGTATTCATCAAAACACCAAAATCACACGAAGTGGAAAATTAATCACGATTCACATTATTCACACTCATAGCTTTATTTTAAAAAGCATATCTTAAAAAATGCGATCTGCACTATTTGCCATCCGTGGGACCTGAACCCACACCATAGGTTTGGGAGGAAATCGTTCTAGCCACGCTCCCAACGCTGATTGCTTGTATAAAGACTAAAAAGATTAGTTATACATTCTGTGAAATTCTGAGCAAGATGGACTATTTGACCATGGGATATTGATACCTTGACCCTTTCACCATGGGACATTGTTTTGCAACAATCCCCCTTGCAATGTCACAATGGTACAAACTGAACTGCATATATAACTTCTGCAAACTTCATAAGCTTCAAACTTGTACTCCCGAATTGACCTTTGAACCTTTTCTTCAAAAGTCTTCTTCAAAATTGAATTTGACTTTCCTTCAAACTTCAAAAACTTGAACTTGTTGAATATGAACCATAGTACCTGAGAAAATATGCAAACTAGATATCCAATAGTGTACTCATCAAGCAATCACTTGCTTGAAAACAAATATAGCATGTACTGACTTTGAATGTGCTATCTCCTGTCTTCTTAAATCTGAAAACACACACTAGGATCCACATATTTGCATTTACCTTACGAAAGCTTTCTCAACATACTTCTGGTGTGTCATGTAAATACACTAAACATAATTAAGAACTTAATCCTAAAACCTATGACTGATAACTCACAACTTAGTGTATTATGAACACTGCTGGTTCATCTCTAACTATACTCAAGTCAACTCAACTCAACTCAACTTATGAGTCTCATAAAAAAATCTATGATATCATCATGTCTTCATCCTTGTTCAATCTCTCTAAAATATCAAGTTTCTCTTCAATAGAACTCTGGAGCCTGAACAGGAACATCCTAACAGGAACTTTCTCTAGACATTCTTCTTCTTCCTTCTTCTTTCAAAGCTAAACATAAAGAGAACCTGACAAAGGAAATATAGGAATACCTGTAGGTATGACTCGGTATTCTTTCATATATGGCTGAAAATAAGTCTAAATGTTTCATCACCCCCCGTGGATGATTTAACACTAGTATCCAAAATTCTTCAAATATATCAGACTTTATGAAATCTGGAATGTCTTCCTTCTTTCAATAAATCTGATCTTCAGTGATCAATACCTGTATCTGAAACAAAAATCTCTGAACCCTTTTTATTAGCACTGCACAGTTGCTAATAGCTTCCACTATTTCTTCTTCAGCTTTCCATATTAAAGAATAAGGTTAGCTGATCTATTACATGATAACAAAAAACCTTACTGAAAGCATTTTACGATCCATAATCTCCTACAACATAACAAGTATCTTCTTCTATTTCTATACAACACAAATCTGAAAGAATCTGAATCTTTGACTTACTTCCTCCAATGCTAAGAATCTTCACAAACAAAGGATAGATAACTGACTCATAAATACTCAAGATCTTCAAGATCATTCAAGATCATCCAAGATCATACAAGATCTATCAAGATCTTTCCAACAAAGTACTTGTGTAGAATTTGCTCTCATCAAACCTTCATGACTGAATGTTTGGTTTGGTACTTGAATGTCTCTAAGTGTCCATGCTTCTCACAAAGTTGTAAAACTTTTCTTTAACCAAATCCTTCCCAAGAATCTGCAACTCCTACTTGAAACATAAGTGGACAAACTCATCACCTTGAGAACTCCAAAAACTGCAAGTTGATACTTCATATTTTCATATTCTACCCAGGTGAAATGTGATAGTACCTGCTTGACTTTCTTTTGGCTAACTCCACTTCTCAATCAAGTGATAGGATGTGATGGAACACCTTTCTGAATACAATCATGTATCCAAAGAACAAGACAATAATAGAAAGTAGATTCTTCAACTGAATTTTCTGAAGTTTTCTGAAAATACTGAATATGAGGTAACTTTTCCAAACACAAAACCTCAATCCAAGTCTTCAATATCTGCTACAAAAATCTCTTTGACCTCAAGAGTTAGATAAAGAAGAAATATAGTTCTCTACAACTTGTCATATACCAAGTAGCTTTGTATTGACACTCTTAGAATTCTTTGAGGGAATATAGCTACCTACTCAAAATCTTTAACTTATATATAACTCATACATATGAGTCAAAATATACAAGTTGTCTTCAAAATCTGCTGCTTTTCTTTCTATCAATGCAATTCTTTGTCAAATCTACTAAATCATGACCAAGTATAATGCAAAACAAGAAACTGCTTCTTCTTTAAACTATCTTCACATAAGATGTTCTCGTAGACTTGTCTTTGGGTGTAGAGGATAAAATAGGAAAAGTATATGGAAAATATATGAGAAAAGGAAGTCTTACTTTTCTTTTGGAAATATTGGACTTTCTTCGTCTACATCTTTCTTCCACCTAATGATGTCAACATCTTCAAACTTCTCTTCCATACCTTTTGTTCTCTTCATCTTGAAGTAGCAAAACTCTTAACTTCTTCAAATGAACTCTTTCTCTTCCTCTAATGATATAAGTAAGAGACAAAACAATCTTGGTATACAAATGGAAGTGAATATAGAATCATGTTTTAGCATCTCCTCATATCTCTGGATCAAAACTTTGCTTCAAATGACTGATGTGACTGAATTCACCAACCTTTTACCTTGAGTTGGTTGAATGCTGAGTTAATTTTCTAGAGTTTCCTCTCTAGATACCTAGATCACATTTTGTATCTAGATAAAAACCTTCCAACCAATTTCCAAGATTGGCTGAAAATAAAACTGATGCTCTCCACATTTGTCTTCTTAGATGAGCTTTCTTGCCATGAAAGAGATCTATCAAAACTTTCCAAAAAAACCTTTAGATACCTGTTTTGATGTAGCTAATGCTTTTAACTTTCAAATAATGAAAGTGTATAAAGCACTCCTTGAATGCTTCAAATCTTTTCATAATTGCTCTTCTAAGATATGACCTGCAAATGATAATCTGATAGTAGAAACTGATATCTATGATTTGATGTTGATCTGATTCCTTCATCTTCTCCAAACCATTGTTCTTCCTTGAATTTGAAGTAGCCTTCTCTTCATCAAGTCTTGGCCTTCAAATAATACTTTCTATAAAGTATTTCTATAAAGTATTTTCATACTCTTCCAAAAGTATTCGACTGCTAACAGATCATCAACTTCATACTTCACACTGATGAATAAACATGTGACCGAATCCTCTAATTCTCAAATCTTTAGTCATCTAGATTAATGTTGTATGTCAAATGTCAAATGTTAGAGGATGCTCTTAAATCATATGTTGTAAACCTGGAAGTCTGCAAACCTGGGAATCTGAGAGCCTGAATGAACTCTGATATCAAAACCCTAAAGCTCTGATACCAAATCTTGGAAATTTAGTAGGGCCATTACTAATACCACAGGTCCAAGGTTCCATAGATCCAGCATCTACAACATGGATTCCAGAAATCTTCCAATATTGACAAAACATAAACATATCACACTTAATCATACAAATGATGAGACAAAGATAAAGAAAAACTAGAAAACATGTCTAAAGTGTTACGTAAGCCAAGGCTTACTCACACTAGCATATATACCAACGTTCAATGTACAATGTGGGAGCAAAACTCTCAACCACTCTATGTGAACAGAAATAGATGGATGAGTGAATGTACAAATGTAACAAACATATTCAGATGTATGGACAGAAATCTGAATATGTATGAGATGTATGACCTAATAGGTTGTAGAAGAGTGAATATGAGTGAGAGAAAGAGGAAGGATCAGTCTAAAACTGATAATCAACAAACCCTCATCTAACCTTAGGCTATGGAAGACCCTAAGTTAGACACGTGTGTGAAAAGATCACATACTTACAAAAGTAGCAAAGAATGCTTACAAGTTTGCTGTCAGAAATCCTCAAACTCATATGAATATACCTTCTCCAACCTATTAGGTCACACATCTCATACCTGAATACTTAACATAAGATGCAAATCTTATGTTAACCACCATCCAATGTCTTTGAAGTAACCCGAAATCTTCATGTAGAAGACAATCTTCAAATACATCATGTGAATGGCCGATCCACACCATCAAGCTGCTAATAGCCTTTTCATAAGCAAGAGTGTGAGCACACTCTTCTTCTCCAAGAAGAACTCCATAGCCACTCCTCAACATGCTCCAAGATAGCACCATGGCTACCCCATGTGCTAGAAGCACCACCTCTATTGAGGTACCAAAGCTCCAAGCTTGGTGTTGAACTAGGTGAAGGATGCTAAACAATAAGCCAAGCTTGTTCTTTTATAGTATTAGATTAAGCTCCAAAAGCCCTTCCAAAAGCACATAAAGCTCTTCCGAATAGCGATATCGTATTTGTCAAAACACCAAAATCACACGAAGTGGAAAATTAATCGTGATCCACGTTACTCACAGTCATAGCTTTATTTTAAAAAGCATATCTAAAAAAACGCGATCTACGCTGTTTGCCATCCGTGGGAATTGAACCCACAACACAGGTTTGGGAGGAAATCATTCTAGCCACGCTGCCAATGTTGATTGCTTGCATAAAGAGTGAAAAGATTAGCTATACATCCTGTGCTTTTCTGAGCAAGATGGACTATTTGACCATGGGATACTGATACCTTGACCCTTTGACCATGGGACATTGTTTTCCAACAGTCCCTTGCCCTGTGTTGCTCCAAGCTTCTCATGCAAAGTAAAGGTATATTGCTCCATATCAAGATCTACATTCTTTTATACAGGACGATGTTTCCCGCAAGGGTCTTGCTTCCTAGTGGGAGAGGAAATGTCTCTCCATGAGGCATTAAGAGAGGGCCTAACTAAAGCTTCAGATGATGTCACCATGGAAAACATCAACCCTCAGAATGAACAATCCAATGGAGATCAAGCTGATGTTAAGACCTATGCAGAAATGGCAAAAGGTCATCAGTCTACTTCCAGTATAGCAAGTACGTGATTCTTTCAACAAGGCATGCAAACTAACCCGAGCAATGTTTCTGACCCTAAGGGTAAAAAGAAAATGGAGGATGACCCACATTATGTTAGCATAGACCATGAGGTAGGAGACGAGAATTCTCTGGTTATTGATAGAAACTCCCTCATGAGTTGGCAAAATCAACTAAGTGAAAGGGTGGTTATAGGGCGTTGTCATGGTCCATGTCCCTCGCAAGAATCTCTAAAACATTGGGTTAAATTGAATTGGGAAACAAGAGGCAGATTGAGAACTTACCTAATGGATATTTCATGTTCTTCTTTGATGACTCAAAATGTGCCTTGGAGATAATTTCCAAAGGGCAATATTGACTTATCAAGAAATTTTCATCTCCTTCTATAGATGGTATGTAGGGTTCAACCCGCTGTCGTCGAGATTTTCTCTCCTCTCTCACTCATGAAGGCCTATAGGAAACACATTTGGTGAAGGTAGCCAAAATTCCCTGAGAAGTCCAAGATGCATCAAGGATGTCAAAGGGAGTTCACATGCAAACTTTGGAAGAAATCGAGAAAATCCAGGGTAGCAGTCAAAGCTAGTCAAACTTTGGAAATTAGGGCAAAAATTTCAATGCCTCCAAATCACATGACAATTCATATACTTGTAAAGCCTATCAAAGGCAGTCTATAGCCCAAATTTCAAATGAAAATGGATTTTCTAGCACATTGATATGCCATGTGCATTTTGTAAAAAATGTAGTATTCCCACTTAGACCCTACAAAATCTTGTGTAGGAATTTTTGTTAGCCATATGGTTTGGCATGTATAAAGACCATATGTGGCTACATATTTGTACAACGTTTGAAGGCTATGAGAGTTTCCTAGATACCTTAATGCCACCTTGCAAGCTTCCAAATGTAGTCAAACTTGTATAAGGGAGATTTAGATAAAAGTTTTTTCTGCATATTCTTGAAGAAGATCTTTGGAAACATAGCCCTACACATTTCTTTCTTCATCAAAGGATATTTGAAGGGTCAAAGAGCACAAAATCCAGTTTTCAAGGTCATCGCAGTTTCCTAGAATAAGAAAATTGAAGGTTTGAAGGACTAGCACATGGCAAACAATGATTGAACCATGTTGTACGGTCAAGATGAGCTCATATTCAAGGGTGGAGATGCACTAAAGAATAAAGGAAGGAGGATCCACGAGTTTTTTCACGGGATAAGCTTTTTTTGATGATCAAAGATCAATAATGCAAAGTTTCTCCAAAAATAGTGGCTTATCTTATCCAACTTGATGTCAGCACTGATTCGATGGTCCAGATCATCCCTAGATCCAATGGTGGAGAATGAAGGCGCCTAAATTTCACTCCTTTACATTAGATTTAATAGAAAGAACAATTCCAAGCCATTGATTTGATTAATCAAACGATTGTAATCGAAAGTAGTGATTCTAGAGTTGAGAGTTGATTTCTCTAGATCCAAGGGCCCAAATTCATTCAAAAAACTATATAAACCCCCGTCCAAACTCCTAGAGCATCATTGTTAGGCATCCATAGGGCTCTTGCTAGCTTAAGGTTTCCTTGAGACGATCACCCTCGGTTGAGCGAGTGAGGATCCAAGGTGGGCTAGTATGAGTATAGTACCTAGTTTCAAATTTAAGTTAGAACTCCAATCTAGGATAGGCTCTTGAAACCAGCATCTCTATCTTGACTCACCGTCCGTGGAGCGTGTGAGTGAGTTAGAGCTGGTTTTAATGAGTCTTAGACTTCTTTAGTTAGACGTTACAAGCCTAGACATACATAGGGTCAATGAAGTGGAACTCATCTTCTTACGTGTGACATTCGGTTGAACTATCATGGTTTGAGGGTCGAAACCACCTTTGATCAGTAGACAGCTTAGCTTGACGTATCACAACAATCTTATACATGTATCTTAATTCAAATCCTTTTGATTTATGTCACTTCTCACTTGTCTCTTGTCTCTTGTCTCTTAGTCTCTTAAGTATTTTTACATGTCTTCTATTTTCTTCTATGTGTGAGAAGGCTCCGCAATATTGCGTTGAACCAGTGAGGACGTTTCATTGAGCTTGTGATTAAACTCTATCATCATAATTCACTTGCACGCATATAATCCATACATATCCATACATATTGATTAGTTTCTGAAAGTGTATAAGAAGCTCCAATATTGGATCATTCTTCCTTTCGAAACTGATTTATGTGTAAGGATTCCATCTATTCTCGTCATGCATACATATCATCCAAAGAAGACTATGCATATGGATTAGAATTAGGAAGTGTTTAAGAAGCTCCTTCAATGGACCATTCTTCCTTCCAAATTTGATTCATGTGTATGGTTCTCTTTCATTTTTATCATTCATGTTCATAAATCTAACTTGCACTCCTACATTCCCATTCCCATAATCATTTCAACATCTCTCTCTTCTCCATACTCAACATTAATTTCACTTTCACGTCCTTAAACCTTCCAACACTCATTAGCTTCATACACCCTGTGTGTGCCACGACCGGATCTGATCCACCCGGATTGCGATCACCTCCACATTTGAACCAGATGTGAAACGCTACATGGCATTTGCTTGTGATCTTGTTGGGAGGTTGTGATCCATATCCTTTGTTTCATACTTTTCATCCTCATCATATCATCATCATCATTCTTGACTGTTGCACTGGATTTCTCATAGTATCGTCCATATCTTCGCCGTGAAGTAAACGCATTTATGAGAGATCTAGAGAATCGTGCATCAGTTGCTCATTCACGTAAGATGGAGGAAGGATTCAATTCCCTTATTGTTGAGAAACAAGGCCAAAGAATAGTCTCTTCTATGTTGAGAGATAAGGAAAAATTCAATGGCATCAACATCATAAGCTACTTAGATTTGTTTGAAGAGCAAGCTATGATTTTTGGTCTTCCCGAAGATCTTTTGATATCATTCTGTGAACGAGTTGTTGATAGCTCTATCATAAACCGTGTCACTCAATATGATACTCTCCTTGAAGTGATTTTAGAAAGGAGATGCTCAGAGAATTCTATCTTGAAGATTATAACCAACATAATCGGGATGGATTCTTACGATGGGTCAATTCCCCAAAGCCCAGTAGCTCTATTACTCACTTACAAAATGAGTATATTATACGCTATGAACAACTTCTTGATGAGGATAAGATAACTTTGATCAATTTTCTTAAGCTTCTTCGTCCTGAAACTCGTAGGGAAGTTGAATGGCGATTAGAAGATCCAGATAAGCGCTATGGTCTTACTGACAATTGACAAAAAGTGTGTAAAATAGTAGAGGTTGTAGCCCATAGACATCAAAGACAATCCATGCTTTATGAGCAAACTAGTGTTCCTCAAGCTAGCCTTCCACAAACTAAGGAGCAAGTTAGAGAACAATCCCATGCTATGCTTTTTGACTCTACTCCTATTCCTCAAATGATGGAGCCTACTCAAGGTTTTAAAGTAGAGCCAAATAAAAGTGTAGTTGAGCAATCTCAAGTGGAAATTCTCACTAAGCAAATGGAAAGTCTGATTGCTACACAATCCAATTCGGCCAAGATTATAGATGCTTTATAATCTAATTACACCAAAACTTTTCAAAATCAAATGAACCCAATATCTTTTCAAGAGCCTAATCAACATGTTATAGCTACCAATCAAAATCCACAAGTAGCTCCTACTCAAGCATATCAAGTTCCTCCAATGCATAATCCTTTAATGCAAAATCCTCATCCTCATGTGCAAAATCCTCAAATGTATTAGAACATATATCCTCAAGCTTCTCAAACAACTTTTCAAAATCCTCAAAATCAAAATTTTCAAAATCGTCAACCATATACTATGGAAGCTCCTCTTGCACCTCAAGCACCACATGCTGCTCCCCAAGCTCCTCAAATACATCAAATGCCTTATCAAAATCCTAATTATCCTGTTCAAGCAATTCCTTATCAACAAAATACTCAATTTCAAAATTTCCCACCACAAGTTAATCAAAATCCTCAAAATCAAAATGGTTTTGTGCGTGGCCCTCGTAGGTGTCCTTGGTGTGATTCAGTAGAGCACTTTTTGAGAGATTGTGAACTATTAAAAGCTGTTAAGGAGCAACGACTAGTAATATCCATAGACAAGAAAATATGTGACTATCGATCTAAGCTACCTTTGCAAGGAAATTATGGTAAGGGAGGAATGAAAAAACACTATGAAAATATAACCATAACGGACGTAGGAACTAGAGGAGTGAAACTAGAAGCTCTTGATGAACAACAATTAGAATCAAGTAAACCCACAAAGGAAGGTGACTTTTCCATAGAGGCTTTAGTAAGAGCACGAGACGAGATTAGGAGAGTAATGGCTTGGGAGTCACTGATAGAAGATCAATCTCTTATTTCTCACATATCCAATGTAGAAGAAAAACGAAAAAGAGATGAAGTTGAGCCTAGTGAAAGAAGAGTGATGCGAAAACAAACCTTAGAGGGAATAGAAACAATCATAGAGCAGGGAGAAACATCACAATCCAAAGATAAAAAACAAGAATCACAACCCAATGAACAAAAACAAGAGGAGAAACAAAAAGGGAAGAAGACAAAGCAAAGAAAAACAGAACCAAAGCCTTTAGATAAACAAGAACAATCAAAATAAACTAAAGACCAAACACGAGAACATGAACAAAAACAATATCCTGAGCAAAAACAAAAGAAACCAAAGAGAAAACCTAAAGCCATCTTGATTTCAGAAATTGAGAGAAAAATAGATCCTATGGAGATTTTAGATGACATTTTTCTTAAGAGTCAAGTGACTATGTCTTTGGAACAAGTTTTCTCTATTGCAAAGCCTGTTTTTAAAGATAACTTTATCGGCCTAATTAGAAGGAAGAAGTTTTCGCTTAATCTAGATACTGAGATGCAAGATTCTCTAGATCAAGATCAAGCTATGAATGAAGCCTTAAACTTTGATGAATCTGATGAAGAGGACTTTGATGATGATGAAGTAAATGGTAATAAAAATTTCTTAGGACCTATTCAACCTGACCATGAAAATCATGAGAACAATCCTGAAAGTCACTTTAAAAGAAAATTTTGGTCTAGAGGTACATCAAAGATGCAGGTTAAAATAGGAAATGATAAGAACACTATCACTGTAAATGCATTAGTAGATTCAGGCTCCGAAATCAATGTGATTTCAAGATAAATCTATGATAAGTTTCGATGGCCCATAGATAAAGATTGTGGATGGCGTATGAGAACGGCAGATAATGGTGTAGGTACCCTGTATGGAGCTTGTGCTAGTGTGCCCATATCCATAGGAGGAATCATAGAAGAGTTTCACTTTTTTATTCAAGATAATTGCTCCTATGAAGTTCTCTTAGGTCAACCCTTTATTTGTGAGAGTCGTATGGAAACTAACGCCATGGATGATGGATCTACCTATGCTAGATTTAAGTCTAAGGATGGAATGCAATCACTTCAAGTCATGACGGTAGGAGTGAATCATCTTAGGAATCGATTGTCAATTAGAAAGAAACCTATTGTTACTCAGGGTCATGAGCATGCCTGTAGTGATTGTGCACCTCGATTCATGTTTGGATCTACATATGATCAAAATTTCGGATAGAATCCATTGTTGAGCGGGACAACAATGGATATTGGTTTAACATCTCGCATCCAACCAACATGTACAATAGTTTGTCACTTTGTTTTCCACATTCTAGATTAGATTTTCTTCATAAGAGTCAATTGTCCAAGTCTTTTATCCAAAAAACCCAAAAAAATTATAAAAACAACAAAATCATGGAACATGATGAGAACATTGAGCATGTGATTGAGACATCTCATTGTTTCTCTACTCTTGAGGAGTTAGAGTTATGTCTTCAACAAAATTCTAATTCCTATATAGTTCTTCTTTCTTCCCTTGATGAGTATGCTCTAATCCAAGAGTATGCTCTCAATGTTGACAAGTGCTCAAAATTTAACCAAACACATGATGTCTTAGTTGAAACAAAATACAAAACTGTAGACAAAAAAATCAAACCCATAGCTCAACCATTACCTCAAGGAAGTAATGAAAAATGATCCAACTCTTTGGGATAAGAAAAATGTAGGACATACATTCACGGACGAGACAATCAAACAGGTGAAAATTGGTAGAGATGATGACTTTCTTTTGCCAGCAGAAAGAGATAAATTTGAGAGAGTCATACATATCCATGGAAAAGCCTTTACTATGTATCCTCATGAGATTGGTTGTGTAAATCCTAAGCTAGTTGCACCCATGATAATCTTTAAAATTCCACATATTCCATGGAATCTTCACATATTATTGATGTGAAAAATGATCCAACTCTTTGGGATAAGAAAAACGTAGGACATACATTCACGGACGAGACAATCAAACAGGTGAAAATTGGTAGAGATGATGACTTTCTTTTGCCAGCAGAAAGAGATAAATTTGAGAGAGTCATACATATCCATGGAAAAGCCTTTACTATGTATCCTCATGAGATTGGTTGTGTAAATCCTAAGCTAGTTGCACCCATGATAATCTTTAAAATTCCACATATTCCATGGAATCTTCGTCCTATACCAATTCCAAAGGCTCACTTACCTGAGCTAATGAAACTACTTAAGGAGAAGATAAACATGAGAATTTTAGAGCCATGTTTTGCACCTTACTCAAACAGATGGTTCACTGTGCCTACAAAGAATGGGAAACTACGTTTTATTCAAGATCTCCAACCTGTCAATAAAGTCACCATAAGGAATGTAGGAACAGGACCCATTGTAGATGAGTTTGTTGAATCATTTTGAGGACATTCTATCTATTCAATGGGTGATTTATATTCTGGATATGACCAATTGTAATTCACAATTGATAGTCCCGATATAACCATAATGAAAACTCCTTTAGGCTTAGTGCGAATGTGTACTTTACCTCAAGGAGCGAATAATTATGTGGCTCATATGATGAGTGCTATGAATATGGTCTTACATCATTTTATCCCTCATATAACTATGCCATTCATTGATGATATTCCAATTAAAGGGAGTGAGGGACATGTAAAGGACATTACTTTAGATTCATCTGGATGTCGTAAATTTGTTCTTGACCATATCTCTTATTGTGAAAGAATATTTCAACGATTTGAAGAGGTAGGTCTCATATTTTCCATAGAAAAATCTATTTTTGGTGTCAACGAGGTTCTTATTGTTGGACATTTATGTAGTCATTATGGTCGAAAGCCATACCCACAAAAAGTTGATGCCATTAGCAAGATTTCCAAAACATGTAACAACGTGAATGAGGTACATAGATTTCTTGGTGCTTGCATCTTTTATGTTATTTGGATCCCACACTTTGCTCATGTTGCTCTATGACTTGTTGAGGAAGAAACGAAAATTTATTTGGAGTGACAAACACACTCAACCTATGCGTAAATTGAAAAAATTATTGCTTGAAGCTCCCATCCTTAAGCGTGTAGACTATTCTGCTAACAAACCTATTATATTGACTGTTGATACTAGTCCTATTGGTATAGGTTGGGTCATAAGTCAAGATGATAGTGAAGGGAATAGATATGCAATTAGGTTTGGTTCCAAATTTTTATATGAAACACAAGGAAAATATCCACAGATCAAATGAGAACTATGGGGCATAGTAACAACTTTGAAAACAGACAAAGAATATTTCATTGGTGCAAATGTCAAAGTTGAGACTGATTGTTTGCCTCTCATTGGAATGATAGCCAATTGTTCATCTCCTGATATAGCCATGCTTAGATGGATCTCATATATTAAGTTCATAAATCCTGAGTTAGTTCATATTTCAGGTAAGTCAAATTCAGTTGCTGATATGTTATCGAGAGCTAGATTTGATGATCTTGAAAGTGATCTAATAAAGAATGTGAACTTCATTGACTATGTTCCACATATATACAAGTATGAGCAATTTGATGAGTCTGAGTACGAAAATGAATGGAGACACATAGGAAAGTATTTGAGTACACTACAACCATTACCTAGCTGGACTACGAATAGATTCTGTAACATTAGGAAACGAGCTTATAACTTTTTCCTATGTAACGGTTATCTTTGGAGACATGCTAAGGATAAGGTTAAGAATCCACAACGAGTCCTAGGAAAACGAGGTCTTCAATTGCAAGTAATGAAGGAAATGCATGAGACATTATGAGCAGGTCATAAAGGATTTTTTGGAAGATATGAAAAAATTAGAAGTACCTATTATTGGCCTAGGATGTACATTGACATTAGTAGCTATAAGTAGGTAGTAGATCTTATAACTATGCCTAAAGGTATTGACAAAATGTGTTACATTGTACTTGCAAGAGAATACTTAACTAATCATGTAGAGGGACGTGCACTACGATCTAAGACCACTTACAATGTTTGCAAATTCTTGCTTGAAGATGTCATAAGTCGCTTTGGGTACATGGAGAAAGTAGTTGCCGATTGTGGAGAGTTAAATGCGAGAGAAACTAAAGAGTTCTTTGAATATCATGGTATTCGTTTGTCTCTCACTACTGCATATAATCCAGAGGCCAATGGTAAAATAGAGAGAGGGCATCCACCTATTGTGAAAGCCATATCTAAGGCATGTAACCGTGAAATCAAACAATGGCCTAGATTCTTACCTTTTGCACTTTGGGCAGATAGAATGACGTGCACACGTACTACTAGGTATATGCCTGCTGAACTCATGTACTGTCAAAAACCATTGTTTCCAATTCAGTCTCATATTTCTGCATGGTCAAATTTGCCTTGGTCTGAAAACATGTCTATTGATGATTTTTTGAGTTTGCAAATTAAACAGTTAGAACAAGGTAAATTAAGACTTGATGATGCCGTTGAAAAATTAAGAGAATCTAGAATGAAGAACAAGCATTATATTGATAAAACTCATCGATTGCATCCTAAGCCAATTGAAGTAGGAGATTGGGTGCTCATTTATGATAGTTCATTTGACTCTCAATATGATGCACGCAAAAAGCTCACTCAACGGTGGTTTGGACCATACATTGTATCAAAAGTCAATAACAATGGTACGTATGCTCTTTGTGAATTAAATGGTGTTGCACTAAAAATTTTGATTGCAGGTAAAAGGATAAAGCTATTCAAGAAATGTGATAATGACGAGTACATTTTGGATGAGGAAATTGAAGAAGATGACAACAATGAGGCCGATTCATAAACAAGAGTATCCATGTTATAAAAATAAAATAAAAGAAAAATATATATATATATAACATATAAAAATATCATTAATTTTTCAAGTTCATGTTGCTATGTTTTTTTCAAGTTCATTCTACTTTTTTTCCATTTTTGTTTCATGCATGTTTTTTTTTCAGTCTTTGCATTGCATTGCATATCCACATCACTTGAGTAAAAAAAAGAGGCAAATGATGATTTCTCTACTTGTGTAAAATTGTATCTTAAGTAGTAATTTATCTACTAAGAAATTGATTATAATCTAGGATTATGGAAAGATAGGGCATGTGGATTTGGAGGTTTATTTTGGTGACATGACTTTCATATATAAACATGCATATGTATCCTGTATCGAAAGCATAATTGTTGAAATCCTAGCTCCTGCTACTCCATCGAAAGCATAATTGTTGAAATCCTAGCTCCTGCTACTCCATGTTTCTACATCCTTAATCCATCTCACAACACTTGTATCAGAGTTTAAACGACTCTTCTCCGTCATAAAAATGGTTGTACCTTGTATCGGGGTTTAAGTTTTTCCCGTCATAAAAAAAAAAGTTGCTACATGTTACCAAGAAGTTTACACTTTCTTCTACCCCAAAAAGTGATTGTAACCATAAAGTTGCCAAATCATCATCATCATCAAAAAAAAAAATCCAAAGGAAGATAAAGAGGCATAGTAGAATAAATCACGGGCTATATAGGCACATTTATGCATTAGTGGAGTTTAGTTAGATTTCCTTGCATGTTATTAGAGAAAGAGCAGATTCATATTTATGTAGAAAAGAAGTTGATCTAAAATAAGCTAAAGATGAAAGAGTCTCTTGAAAATCCTAAATCTTTGTTTATAATCGTATTTAAGGTAGATTGCTTTATGAAAAAGGTAAAAAACATTTTCAAGATGAGAGGAACTGATTCTTAAAACGACTCAATACATCCACTTCCCACTTCATATTGATGCTTGTTTGTTTTCTTTCTTGTTGTCAATGTTGCTTGTTCATTTTCATACATGTTGCCTATTTGTTCATGCATATTCATGTTGTGTGTTTCAATTCTTTCTTTCATGCAAATTTTGCTTCATGTCACGTTGCCTACTCATTCATGCATATGATCAATTTTTCCTTCCATGTTTCTTATGTTTCCTATAAAAGAATTTGATGCCTGGAACATTTTGTTTTTCATAGATACTAGAGTGGCACTTCCGGAGGAACCGCAGGTTTAGTGGGGACGAATGTCGTCGAGATTTTCTCTCCTCTCTCACTCATGAAGGCCTATAGGAAACACATTCGGTGAAGGTAGCCAGAATTCCCTGAGAAGTCCAAGATGCATCAAGGATGTCAAAGGGAGTTCACATGAAAACTTTGGAAGAAATCGAGCAAATCTAGGGTAGCGGTCAAAGCTGGTCAAACTCGAAATTAGGGCAAAAATTTCAATGTCTCCAAATCACATGAAAATTCATATACTTGTAAAGCCTATCAAAGGCAGTCTGTAGCCCAAATTTCACATGAAAATGGATTTTCTAGCACATTGAAATGCCATGTGCATTTTGTAAAAAATATAATTTTTCCACTTAGACCCTACAAAATCTTGTATAGGAATTTTTGTTAGCCAATGGTTTGGCATGTATAAAGACCATATGTGGCTATATATTTGTACAAAGTTTCAAAGCTATGAGAGTTTCCTAGACACCTTAATGCCACCTTGCAAGCTTCCAAATGTAGTCAAACTTGTATAAGGGAGATTTAGATAAAAGTTTTTTCTGCATATTCCAAAGGAGATCTTTGGAAACATAGCCCTACAAATTTTTATCTTCATCAAAGGATATTTGAAGGGTCAAAGAGCACAAAATCCAGTTTTCAAGGTCACCGCAGTCTCCTAGAATAAGAAAATTGAAGGCTTGAAGGGCTTCCACATGGCAAACAATGATTGAACCATGTTGTATGGTCAAGATGAGCTCATATTCAAGGGTGGAGATGCACTTAAGCATAAAGGAAGGAGGCTCCACGCGTTTTTTCACCGGATAAGCTTTTTTTGATGATCAAAGATCAATAATGCAAAGTTTCTCCAAAAATAAAGGCCTATCTTATCCAACTTGTTGTCAGCATTGATCCGATGGTCCAAATCATCCCGAGATCCAATGGTGGAGAATGAAGGCGCCTACATTTCACTCCTTTACACTATATTTGATAGAAAGAACAATTCCAAGCTATATTTGATTAATCAAATGGTTGCAATTGAAAGTAGTGATCCTAGAGTTGAGAGATTATTTCTCTAGATCCAAGGGTCCAAATTCATTCAAAAAACTATATAAACCCCCCTCCAAACTCCTAGAGCATCATTGTTAGGCATCCATAGAGCTCTTGCTAGCTTAAGGTTTCCTTGAGACGATCACCCTCGGTTGAACGAGTGAGGATCCAAGGTGGGCTAGTATGAGTATAGTACCTAGTTTCAAATTAAAGTTAGAACTTCAATCTAGGATAGGCTCTTGAAACCAGCATCTCTATCTTGACTCACCCTCCGTGGAGCGTGTGAGTGAGTTAGAGCTAGTTTTAATGAGTCTTAGACTTCTTTAGTTAGACCTTACGAGCCTAGACATACACAGGGTCAATGAAGTGGAACTCATCTTCTTACGTGTGACATTCGGTTGAACTGTCATGGTTTGAGGGTTGGAACCACCATTGATAGTAGACTGCTTAGCTTGACGTATCACGACGATCTTATACATGTATCTTAATTCAAATCCTTTTGATTCATGTCACTTGTCTCTTGTCTCTTGTCTCTTGTCTCTCAGTCTCTTAAGTATTTTTACATGTCTTCTATTTTCTTCTATGTAGGAGAAGGCTCTGTAGTATTGCGTTGAACCAGTGAGGATGTTTCATTGATCTTGTGATTAAACTCTATCATCATAATTCACTTGCATGCATATAAAGCATACGTGTGTAAGGATTCCATCTATTCTCGTCATGCATACATATCATCCAAAGAAGACTATGCATATGGATTAGAATTAGGAAGTGTTTAAGAAGCTCCTTTAATGGACCATTCTTCCTTCCAAATTTGATTCATGTGTATGGTTCTCTTTCATTCTTATCATTCATGTTCATAAATCTAACTTGCACTCCTACATTCCCATTCCCATAATCATTTCAATATCTCTCTCTTCTCCATACTCAACATTAATTTCACTTTTATGTCCTTAAACCTTCCAACATTCATTAGCTTCATACACCCTGTGTATGCGACAACCGGACCCGATCTACCCGGATTGCGATCACCTCCACATTCAAGTTCATTAATTTTTCAAGTTCATGTTGCTTTGTTTTTTTTGAAGTTCATTCTAATTTTTTTTCCATTCTTATTTCATGCATGTTTGTTTTCAGTCTTTGCATTGCATATCCACATCACTTGAGTCAAAAAATGCAAAAGATGATTTCTTTACTTGTGTAAAATTATATCTTAAGTAGTAATTTATCTACTAAGAAATTGATTATAATCTAGGATTGTGGAAAGATAGGGCATGTATATTTTAAGGTTTATTTTGGTGACATGAATATCATATATAAACATGCATATGTATCCTGTATCGAAAGCATAAAATCCTAGCTCCTGCTACTGCATGTTTCTACATCCTTAGTCCATCTCACAGCACTTGTATCGTAGTTTAAACTTCAAACGATTGTTCTCCGTCATAAAAAATGGTTGTAGCTTGTATCGGGGTTTAATTTTTCCCCGTCATAAAAAAAAAGTTGCTACATGTTACGAAGAAGTTCACACTTTCTGCTACCCCAAAAAAGTGATTGTAACCATAAAGTTG
Organism: Ceratopteris richardii; assembly: GCA_020310875.1. Taxonomy (NCBI): domain Eukaryota; kingdom Viridiplantae; phylum Streptophyta; class Polypodiopsida; order Polypodiales; family Pteridaceae; genus Ceratopteris; species Ceratopteris richardii. The sequence goes on along the minus strand of CM035440.1, from coordinate 108,298,859 downwards.
CCGAATCATCATCATCATCATCAAAAATATAAAAAAGCCAAAGGAAGATAAAGAGGCATAGTAGAATAAATCATGGGCTATATAGGCTGATTTATGCATTAGTGGAGTTTAGTTAGCTTTCCTTGCATGTTGTTAGAGAAAGAGCATATTCATATTTATGTAGAAAAGAAGTTGATCTAAAACAAGCTAAAGATGAAAGATGTCTCTTGAAAATCCTAAATCTTTATTTATAATCGTATTTAAGGTAGATTGCTTTATGAAAAAGGTACAATTTTTTTTCAAGATGAGAGGAACTGATTCTTAAAATGACTCAATACATCCACTTCCCACTTCATATTGATGCTTGTTTGTTTTCTTTCTTGTTGTCAATGTTGCTTGTTCATTTGCATACATGTTGCCTATTTGTTCATGCATATTCATGTTGCGTGCTTCAACTCTTTCTTTCATGCAAATTTGGCTTCATGTCACATTGCCTACTCATTCATGCATATGATCAATTTTTCATTCCATGTTTCTTATGTTTCTTATAAAAGAATTTGATGCCTTGAACATTTTGTTTTTCACAGATACTAGAGTGGCGCTTCCGGAGGAATCGCAAGTTTAGTGGGGGCGAAGGTCGTCGAGATTTTCTCTCCTCTCTCACTCATGAAGACCTATAGGAAACACATTCGGTGAAGGTAGCCACAATTCCCTGAGAAGTCCAAGATGCATCAAGGATGTCAAAGGGAGTTCACATGCAAACTTTGGAAGAAATCGAGCAAATCCAGGGTAGCAGTCAAAGCTGGTCAAACTTTGGAAATTAGGGCAAAGCTTTCAATGTCTCCAAATCATATGAAAATCCATATACTTGTAAAGCTTATCAAAGGCAGTCTATAGCCCAAATTTCACATCAAAATGGATTTTCTAGCACATTGATATGCCATGTGCATTTTGTAGAAAATGTAATTTTTCTACTTAGACCCTACAAAATCTTGTATAGGAATTTTTGTTAGCCATATGGTTTGGCATGTATAAAGACCATAGATGGCTACATATTTGTACAAAGTTTCAAGGCTATCAGAGTTTCCTACACACCTTAATGCCACCTTGTAAGCTTCCAAATGTAGTCAAACTTGTATAAGAGAGATTTAGATAAACGTTTTTTCTGCATATTCCTCAAGGAGATCTTTGGAAACATAGCCCTACAAATTTTTATCTTCATCAAAAGATATTTGAAGGGTCAAAGAGCACAAAATCCAGTTTTCAAGGTCACCGCAGTTTCCTAGAATAAGAAAATTGAAGGCTTGAAGGGCTACCATGCGGCAAACAATGATTAAACCATGTTGTACGGTCAAGATGATCTCATATTCAAGGATGGAGATGCACTAAACCATAAAGGAAGGGGGATCCACGAGTTTTTTCACCGGATAAGTTTTTTTTTATGATCAAAGATCAATAATGCAAAGTTTCTCCAAAAATAGTGGCTTATCTTATCCAACTTGATGTCAGCATTGATCCGATGGTCCATATCATCCCCAGATCCAATGGTGGAGAATGAAGGTGCCTAAATTTCACTCCTTTGCACTAGATTTGATAGAAAGAACAATTCCAAGCCATTGATTTGATTAATCAAACGGTTGTAATCGAAAGTAGTGATCCTAGAGTTGAGAGTTGATTTCTCTAGATACAAGGGCCCAAATTCATTCAAAAAACTATATAAACCCCCTCCAAACTCCTAGAGCATCATTGTTAGGCATCCATAGAGCTCTTGCTAGCTTAAGGTTTCCTTGAGAGGATCACCCTCGGTTGAGCGAGTGAGGATCCAAGGTGGGCTACTATGAGTATAGTACCTAATTTCAAATTTAAGTTAGAACTCCAATCTAGGATAGGCTCTTGAAACCAGCATCTCTATCTTGACTCACCCTCGATGGAGCGTGTGAGTGAGTTAGAGCTGGTTTTAATGAGTCTTAGACTTCTTTAGTTCAACGTTACGAGCCTAGACATACATAGGGTCAATGAAGTGGAACTCATCTTCTTACGTGTGACATTCGGTTGAACTATCATGGTTTGAGGGTTAGAACCATCTTTGATCAGTAGACTGTTTATCTTGACGTATCACGATGATCTTTGCAAGAGAACAAAGATTACGACCACCACATGCTTGAGAGATGACTCTCCTCCCAACCTTATGCCTGTATATATAGCTGCTTGAACTAATGAGGACCACAAATGTAACTAGAGTCCACAAGTGCATGTGCAATCTCCTCCACTCCTTTCATATCCACCACTACAGTCTATTAGTGGCTGGAGTGATCTCGACCACTACTTTAGTACCTTCCACTAGAGTCCACTAGTGGTTGTTGTACTCACCTCTTGAGTTAAGTCCACTAGACTCAAGTTAACTCACGTTAACTTGAGTTAGAAGGCTCTAGAGCTCTTTGGGCAAAACTCTCTTCCCATGCTCCCCATGGGAGTTGAACCCAAGACCTCTTCCTTCACAACCATGAGACTTAACCTCTAGGCTAAGTAGATTACTTGAATATGAGAGCACATGACTTATGCTTGAGTCTACTCTTGAGATCTTTGGTCCTACAGACAAGTGACCAAATGGTATCCGATTTCAGATCTGTCTGAAGCCATCGGATCCCTACTAGAGTCTATTAGAGTCTGGAGTGATCTCGACCACTACTTTAGTACCTTCCACTAGAGTCCACTAGTGGTTGTTGTACTCACCTCTTGAGTTAAGTCCACTGGACTCAAGTTAACTCACGTTAACTTGAGTTAGAAGGCTCTAGAGCTCTTTGGGCAAAACTCTCTTCCCATGCTCCCCATGGGAGTTGAACCCAAGACCTCTTCCTTCACAACCATGAGACTTAACCTCTAGGCTAAGTAGATTACTTGAATATGAGAGCACATGACTTATGCTTGAGTCTACTCTTGAGATCTTTGGTCCTACAGACGAGTGACCAAATGGTATCCGATTTCAGATCTGTCTGAAGCCATCGGATCCCTAGATCATAGACTTACTTTATTACATTCTTCCCCCCTTGGGAAACATTTTTGTCCTCGAAAATAAAGCTATATATATAATTGTAGGCAACCCCCGAGCCTCATGTTCTAAAACTGGAAGAACATGGTCATGTTCTAGAACTGGAAGAACATGTCTCATCTCTGTGGTGGCATCCTTGCCCAAATGATTCAAAACACTATCTGGTTTTGTACTTTGATGAACGGGACAAAGTACAAACTAGTAAAGAATAATGAGGGTGGATCTAATGACATCCCTGGCTAATTCACAGTTTCTGGATGTGCGATCTAGGCACAAACATGTGAACTAGGTGGATTCAAATTACTAGTCCATTTCTAGGCATAACTGGTGCATGGGCTTAGTAATGAAGGTGGGATTCTTATCCCTCGCAAGACTTTGAGAACTCTTGATTCACTTGAATTTGTTTTGGAGAACTTGAAGTTTGATTGTCCCGTACATCTAACTATAGATGTTTATACAATGGTTTACTTTGATCTAACAGTTACTTGATTTTTTCACTCGACTAGAGGACTACTTTGTCCTTATGAGTTGAAAAAATCCTATGTAAACTGTAAGAGAAAGTTTACCATTTTGGTGGAATCAACCATACTAACTTCATCAATTCAAATTCAAAATGAAAATTGTCCAACTGAGGACACTTTTCTCAAAGACTTTTAACTGAAAGTTCTTGGGAATTGTCAATCTGATGAGCAATTCCTAACTTCCCTATTCTAGAGTATACTAGACTCCAGGAAATCAGTTATGCTATAACTTGAAGCAAACTCAAATGAATAAGTCCACTTAGACTTATCACCTTTTGAAGATTGAAAAGGTTCTTGTACATAACATCTATCTAGGATGTTCAAGTTAGTTATTTTATTCTAACCGGCTAACCCTGGTCTTTTGCAAAAGGAATCAGATACTATATCTAAGTCAATTTCAAAAGATTTGGAAAGCGGAAAGAAATAACTAAAACTCTGTACAACCAATTCAAACTTCGAATATACATAAATTTGTTATGAGTCAAAGACTAGATGACTCAGGACTTCAAATTTTCAAAGATCTATTTCAACAGGATATTGAAGCATTGTCTTTATCTTTAAGAGAAATAAGCTGGATTCTCAAAAAGATTCAAAGAAAATAAAAAACATCATCCAACCACAAGATACTAGTGTGGTAACCAACATCAGTGTGTCAACCCACTGAGGTTCTATCGATGAGTTTAGCTTTCAAATAATGCTTCACTTGAGACTAAGTTCATGTCACATTCAGTCTTTTCGACTCCTAATCGTGAATGCAATTCTTGTGCATTTCTTTGAGTCTAAAAGAGTGAATTTATCAAGTTACACTAGGAACTTGATACTTGACTTAGTCAATTGAATCTTTAGTTGAAAAGATCAACTCAAAGTCAAAGTCCAACTTCTTTCAGAAATTTATCAAATATTTCTGATCAATAACACTTAAGCTTGAAGTGTTCTAAGAAGATCTTGGAAGTTCCTTACTTCATATCTTCAATTTCCTTGATCTTGAAGTCATCTTGAAGTATCGTAAGATACTACTTTCATTCTTTACGAATTAAACTTTCCTTGAAGTCTTAATTCCCTTGAGGATGAAACCTAACTTCAAAAATCCAAACTAGGACTAAAAGATAATTATCATCCCACGGTCCGATGTCCCATACCATCTTTCCTATATCAATCTGAGTATAAAATCTGGTGTCCCATACCACCCTATTTTATATTCACATTAATGTGTGGGTGATTCTTATCCTAAAGTCTACAACATCTCTAGATAGAGAACCTTCTAGCTTTAATTCTTGACAAGAATTTTGCAATTTCAGGTACTATCTCTATCTTGATATTCTAGGTTTTAATCCTCTGACATGATCGTTTCACGATCTTGTGCTTATCCTTGGGAACTTGAAAAACCTTTAATAGAATATCTCCAATCCTTTTTACTAGGGTTTTCAAATGAAAACCAATCAGAATTCCAAGTTCTTGAATTTCTCAAATTCAAGTTCAATTGGTTATTCTTGACCAATTTTGTAGCGACAAGAGCTTTTGACTTCTTGTCTTTAGATTCCTTTGTTTACTGTTGCTTTAGGTACCTACCCCGGGGACTTTATTTAGGAATCTCTTTACTGCTTAAGTCTTAAGCATCCGCTCATGCTTTCTGGATTTGTACCAAAATCCCTTTAAGGATAGGTAAACACTTATGTTTTACCTTCCACAGACTTAATTACCATTTTCACGGTTGCAGACTACATTCTTGGAATTTCTTTACTCTTTTCAGACTTGGAACAACTTACTCTTTTTCACAGTTTTCCATCGAATAAATGGAACCTGAGTGAATAATTCCCAAAAGGAATTTTATTGCCAATACTTGGGCAATCTACAAAGTAGTTCTAATCGCACATTACTTGGACAATTATGGCCAAGATTGATCAAGTCTGGTTGATCTTGCGATAAAAATAAAGACTTATAGTCTTTATCTTTAAGATCTCTTAAACTATCTTTAAGCTTCTTTGCTTACCTGCAGGATTTTTAGAGATCTTTCTCAAGTCCAAGCATACACTTAGCCTCTCAGATTCCAAAGCTAAGAATCTTTGATATACCTTTAGGTTATATCACAAATAGGACTTGAAATACCACTTCTAGTGGTTTGGGATGTCCGGGAACTACTTACTTATTGTTTAAAGAGTATGAAGAATTTCATTCTCAATACTTGAAAGAATGCCATTTCTTCAAAGACTTGAGATTCCTTCTAAGGAATAACTTGAGCAAATGATTCATCTTGGAATCTTTTGCAATATTAAAAGAACATTTGAAAGAAATTCTTTCAAACAATATCCAAAAAATTTACTGATTCAATTGTATTCATTTCCTGAGTATCAAACTAGAGACAAAATATCACCTTTTGGAGATGGTTTCCCATGCCACTATGAAAGTTTAAGTTGAACTTTCATTTATGTGATATGGACTTCTATTCTTGAGTTTGATACAAAACTCTTTATTATTGGTCAATCTTCAGATGTTACTAGAGTTCTTTAAACATATTTCACCAATCAAAATTATGTTTAAAGTCCAAGCATCTATTGATGATTGCTCCAATAGTAATGTTACTGTGAACACAACTTTGAACTTTATAACTTGTTTAGGAGAAGTTCATGGATTGAGAATCCATTTCTTGGAACTTTCTATTCCTAAATGAAAAGTTCACACTTGCTTCAAGTCCTTAGGGACTTATATTATTTTCCTAAAGATTGCTTAGCTAGTTGCATCATTTACTAGAGATGCAACTATAGAACCTAACATCCTTTTATTGACGTCAAGGATCAATTGATGTTGAGGTTTGACCTTTGATTTCCATCACCCCATGATGAAATCAAATGAACATTTATAAAAGATTGGTACCTTTATATCTTGGCAAAACATTTATATCCTAAAGAGGTTTTGCCTTCATCATTCCTTGGACCTATCACATAATATGAATTTATGTGTATTCTGGGAAGAGTTCATGAATCAATTAAGATCCTCTACTTTGGAACATCTACCTTCCCAAAAATAAATTCATCTTAAACATGGTAGGAGAATGATCTCACATGAAATAGAAGGCTTGACTATTTCATATCTCAATTCCAAAAAGTTACTTACCGAGGTTTCATCATGAGATACAAATCTTGAAACCACAAAGAAACTTCTTTAAACTTTCGAAATCTTCTAAATAGAAGAGTACTCAAGGAACTTGGAAATATAGTTGACGTTCTCATCCAACCTTGGGATGCTTGAGAAGTTACATAAAGTATGTAACTAATCAAGTAAAGCTTATCCGCATGACTTTCTAAGTATCATCATACATCATAAAAGAGTTTGCAAGTAATTAAATTTTCTTGGTTATCAAGAAAATTTATTACTTTAACTTTCTCCTAGTGCTTACTTATACCTAGCAAGACATCTATCATACTTAATTATCATTAAGTATTTGTCTTTGATAGAAGAGTATCGACTTGGGAAGAAATCGACTAATTACTTGAGTTGCAAACTAGAACTAGTATGTCTTTGCAACTAACTAGTCCTTGGTCTTCCCTAATGTCAAACTGCAAGCTTTATAAAGTAAGCTAAATACTAAGAGAGTACATTCTCATATCTACTTGCAAACAACATTCCATTCTATCATGCAAATGCATGTATCTACATGCAAAAGCATATGCTCACATGCGTATGCATGCATGTTCTTTGCATGCCCAAAAAATAATACAGCAATCATGCATGAGCTTGATGCACGATTTTTTTCTTGTACTAAGAATGTATATCATGCAATCCTGATGCATGTATATCCTTTCCTTTGTCCTAATGCACTATGATATAAAAACATACCCTTGAGGTGCAATAGAAAACTTACTCAATGGAAAGGAAATATGTATTTAAACTACCAAAATACATTCTTTGATGCACAAGGATCTTTTTGAAATCAAGTCTTTCCTTAATGCAAACTAATGCTTGGAATGAGAAATGGATTAATTCATTATTCTAATCTAGACTTAATCAATTGAAATCTTGGCTATTTCAATGTGCATCTAGGATTAAGTGTAGAATAATGAAAACAAAATAAATCAAGCATTAAGGCCAAGCAAAAAATTGAAAATACTTAGCTCCACATAGAGCTACGTCCTTCCCTTGATCCTTTGGAAGAGTGATTCTCTCAAGACTTTGGTCCGAATTCAAAGTTGGTTTGACTTTGATCACCAAAGGCCTCCGGATCTTCACTCCAGAGCTCCACTTCCTTCAAGCTTTGCTCAATCTTTGATTCTCCTTGGTTTTTTCTTTGGCTAAAAGCAGAATACTTCTCGGGTTCGGCCTGCAACAACTGATTTGGCTCCTTGGATGGATGAGAGTTGGGTTTGCACTTCAGCTCTGTTTACTGGTTTAGCAGACTTTGCTCTGTACTCACAGACAAGGAACACTCGTGGGCGACGTGGCTACGTGAGAATGCTCCCAAGGAACCCGTCTGGGTTCGATCCCTAGTAGGCGCAGCGGGCAGAGAAAGCTACTTTTTGTTTTGTTCCTTTCGGAGATCTTCTGCAACGCTGGGTTTGAAAACAAGATGAATCTCTGCAGACTTCTGAGCGTGAACGCCCGTTGACGTTATGGATAGGCGAGTGTCCTCTAGTTGGGGGGCGGGGGTTTGAATCTTCTCTGCTTCACCAGAGAATATACACTTTTGGATCTACAAATTGAGATCTTCTCCAGCGCCGACTCTGATCACTAACATCTGTTGCGTATATATCTTCACGCGGTCGATGTGCTCTTGTGGTTAGAGCAACGCGCTCCCAACAGAGGGGCGGGAGTTCGAATCCTGCCGGCAGCACACACAGATGATCTAATCTTTTGCTATGCTCCTTAGTTAAAGACTGTCGCCCCTACTACGAATCCGTCACGGACTTCTCTGATCAGCCGCGAGCAGTCATCTACGTCGTAGAAGGAGCAATGCACACGCAAGATGAATAAGAAGTGAGCTATGGAGAATGAAGCTCTGATACCAATGCAAGACAACAAAGATTACGACCACCACATGCTTGAGAGATGACTCTCCTCCCAATCTTATGCCTATATATATAGCTGCTTGAACTAATGAGGACCACAAATGTAACTAGAGTCCACAAGTGCATGTGCAATCTCCTCCACTCCTTTCATATCCACCACTAGAGTCTATTAGTGGCTGGAGTGATCTCGACCACTACTTTAGTACCTTCCACTAGAGTCCACTAGTGGTTGTTGTACTCACCTCTTGAGTTAAGTCCACTGGACTCAAGTTAACTCACGTTAACTTGAGTTAGAAGGCTCTAGAGCTCTTTGGGCAAAACTCTCTTCCCATGCTCCCCATGGGAGTTGAACCCAAGACCTCTTCCTTCACAACCATGAGACTTAACCTCTAGGCTAAGTAGATTACTTGAATATGAGAGCACATGACTTATGCTTGAGTCTACTCTTGAGATCTTTGGTCCTACAGACGAGTGACCAAATGGTATCCGATTTCAGATCTGTCTGAAGCCATCGGATCCCTAGATCATAGACTTACTTTATTACAATCTTACACATGTATCTTAATTAAAATCCTTTTGATTCATGTCATTTGTCACTTGTCTCTTGTCTCTTGTCTCTCAGTCTCTTTAGTATTTTCACATGTCTTCTATTTTCTTCTATGTGTGAGAATGCTCCGTAGTATTGCGTTGAACTAGTGAGGATGTTTCATTGAGCTTGTGATGAAACTCTATCATCATAATTCACTTGCATGCATATAATCCATGCATACCCATACATATTGATTAGTTTTCTGAAACTGTATAAGAAGCTCCAATATTGGCCCATTCTTCCTTTCGAAACTGATTTATGTGTAAGGATTCCATCTTTTCTCGTCATGCATACATATCATCCAAAGAAGACTATGCATGTGGATTAGAATTAAGAAGTGTTTAAGAAGCTCCTTCAATGTATCATTCTTCCTTCAAAGTTTGATTCGTGTGTATGGTTCTCTTTCATTCTTATCATTTATGTTCATAAATCTAACTTGCACTCCTACATTTCCATTCCCATAATCATTTCAACATCTCTCTCTTCTCCATACTCAACATTAATTTCACTTTCACGTCCTTAAACCTTCCAATATTCATTAGCTTCATACACCCTGTGTGTGCCACGACCGGATCCGATCTACCTGGATTGCGATCACCTCCACATTCAAGTTCATTAATTTTTCAAGTTCATGTTGCTTTGTTTTTTTTCAAGTTCATTCTACTTTTGGTTTATTCTTGTTTCATGCATATTTGTTTTCAGCCTTTGCATTGCATATCCACATCACTTGAGTCAGAAAAGGCAAATGATGATTTCTCTACTTGTGTAAAATTATATCTTAAGTAGTAATTTATCTACTAAGAAATTGATTATATTCTAGGATAGTGGAAAGATAGGGCATGTAGATTTGGAGGTTTATTTTGGTGACATGACTTTCAGGTATAAACATGCATATGTATCCTGTATCGAAAGCATAATTGTTGAAATCCTAGCTCTTGCTACTGCATGTTTCTACATCCTTAGTCCATCTCACAACACTTGTATAAGAGTTTAAACGATTGTTCTCCATCATAAAAAATGGTTGTATCTTGTATCGCGGTTTAATTTTTACCAGTCATAAAAAAAAAAAGTTGCTACATGTTACCAAGGAGTTTACACTTTCTTCTACCTCAAAAAAGTGATTGTAACCATAAAGTTGCCGAATCATCATCATCATAAAAAGAAAAGAGGCATAGTAGAATAAATCACGGGCTATATATGTAGAATAAATCACGGGAGATAAAGAGGCATAGTAGAATAAATCACGGGCTATATAGGTAGATTTATGCATTAGCGGAGTTTAGTTAGATTTCCTTGCATGTTATTAGAGAAAGAGCATATTCATATTTATGTAGAAAAGAAGTTGATCTAAAATAAGCTAAAGATGAAAGATGCTTTAAAACGACTCAATACATCCACTTCCACTTCATATTGATGCTTGGTTGTTTTCTTTCTTGTTGTCAATGTTGCTTGTTCATTTGCATACATGTTGCCCATTTGTTCATGCATATTCATGTTGCGTGTTTCAATTCTTTCTTTCATGCAAATTTTGCTTCATGTCACGTTGCCTACTCATTCATGCATATGATCAATTTTTCCTTCCATGTTTCTTATGTTTCCTATAAAAGAATTTGATGCCTAGAACATTTTGTTTTCCATAGATACTAGAGTGGCCCTTCCGGAGGAATGGGAGGTTTAGTTGGGGCGAATGTCGTCAAGATTTTCTCTCCTCTCTCACTCATGAAGGCCTATAGGAAACACATTCGGTGAAGGTAGCCAGAATTCCGTGAGAAGTCCAAGATGCATCAATGATGTCAAAGGGAGTTCACATGCAAACTTTGGAAGAAATCGAGCAAATCCAGGGTAGCGGTCAAAGTTGGTCAAACTTTGGACATTAGGGTAAAAATTTCAATGTCTCCAAATCACAGGAAAATTCATATACTTGTAAAGCCTATCAAAGGCAGTTTATAGCCCAAATTTCACATCAAAATGGATTTTCTAGCACATTGATATGACATGTGCATTTTATAAAAAATATAATCTTTCCACTTAGACCCTACAAAATCTTGTATAGGAATTTTTGTTAGCCATATGGTTTGGCATGTATAAAGACCATATGTGGCTACATATTTGTACAAATTTTCAAGGCTATCAGAGTTTCCTAGACATCTTAATGCCACCTTGCAAGCTTCCAAATGTAGTCAAACTTGTATAAGGGAGATTTAGATAAAAGTTTTTTCTATGTATTCCTGAAGGAGATCTTTGGAAACATAGTCCTACAAAGTTTCATCTTCATCAAAGCCTTTTTAGAGGGTGAAACATCACAAAGTCCAGTTTTCAAGGTCACCACAGTTTTCTAGTTTAAGCAAATTGAAGGGTTGAAGGGCTTCCACATGGTGAAAGCTGACTGAGACATGTTGTACGATCAAGATGAGCTCATATTCAAGGATGGAGATGAAATTATGCTTAAAGCAAGGAGAATCCACGAGTTTTTTTCATCAAAGAAGACTTTTTTGACAGTTTAAGATCAATAAGAAGGTGCCTAAATTTCACTCCTTTACACTAGATTTGATAGAAAGAACAATTCCAAGCCATTGATTTGATTAATCAAACGGTTGTAATCGAAAGTAGTGATCCTAGAGTTGAGAGTGGATTCCTCTAGATCCAAGGGCCCAAATTCATTCAAAAAACTATATAAACCCCCCTCCAAACTCCTAGAGCATCATTGTTAGGCATTCATAGGGCTCTTGCTAGCTTAAGGTTTCCTTGAGATGATCACGCTCGGTTGATTGAGTGAGGATCCAAGGTGGGCTAGTATGAGTATAGTACCTAGTTTCAAATTTAAGTTAGAACTCCAATCTAGGATAGGCTCTTGAAACCAGCATCTCTATCTTGACTCACCATCGGTGGAGCGTGTGAGTGAGTTAGAGCTGGTTTTAATGATTCTTAGACTTATTTAGTTAGACATTACGAGCCTAGACATACGTAGGGTCAATGAAGTGGAACTCATCTTCTTACGTATGACATTCGGTTGAACTATCATGGTTTGAGGGTCCGAACCACCTTTGATCAGTAGACTGCTTAGCTTGACGTATCATGACGATCTCATACATATATCTTAATTCAAATCCTTTTGATTCATGTCACTTGTCTCTTGTCTCTTGTCTCTTAGTCTCTTAAGTATTTTTACATGTCTTCTATTTTCTTCTATGTGTGAGAAGGCTCCGCAGTATTGCGTTGAACCAGTGAGGATGTTTCATTGAGCTTGTGATTAAACTCTATCATCATAATTCAATTGCATGCATATATCCATACATACCCATATATATTGATTAGTTTCTGAAAGTATATAAGAATCTCCAATATTGGACCATTCTTCCTTTCGAAACTGATTTATGTGTAAGGATTCCATCTAATCTCGTCATGCATACATATCATCCAAAGAAGACTATGCATATGGATTAGAATTAGGAAGTGTTTAAGAAGCTCCTTCAACGGACCATTCTTCTATCCAAATTTGATTCGTGTGTATGGTTCTCTTTCATTCTTATCATTCATGTTCATAAATCTAACTTGCACCCCTACATTCCCATTCCCATAATCATTTCAACATCTCTCTCTTCTCCATACTCAACATTAATTTCACTTTCACGTCCTTAAACCTTCCAACATTCATTAGCTTCATACATCCTGTGTGTGCCACGACCGGATCCGATCCACCCGGATTGCGATCACCTTCACACTGCATGGCCCTAAACCCACCAAACTCCCAATCTGGGTTGACTTCTCAAACATGCTTGTTGATTTTTATCCATGGATAGAGAGACTTAGGAATATTCTTGGAAAGTTATTAGGTCAAAAGTCATGTTGGGGGAGCAAGATGCCTCTACTGCCAATCATAACACTGGTAAGAAAATGCCTCCTAAAGTTCCAAAAAAGAAGGTAGGTAAGAACTCCAACCCTTTTGATGTCTTCCTTGAGGAAGTGAACAACTCTTTTGTGGATTCTTATGATCGCCTAGAAGAAGAACAAGAAAATAATCACCCTAACACAGATGTTGGAGAGGGATCTTCTTCGAGGAACGTGTCTATGACTTAGGACAAACCCTCAAAAGATCCCAAAGGTTGGAAAGTGGTATCCAATTGGAAACTAGATACTAAAGGTATTCATCATCACCGGATTGGTAAATATATTTATGTTTTTACTAAGGAGCTTAACTCTACATACAAGGAAATCATGAAAAAAAATGGCCCAAGAAGATGCATATTAGGAAAGTGCTTATGCTCAACACAACAAGGTGGATCAATCAATGAGTCAAGTCAGAGGTAAATCTAAAAGAAGGGAGCTATTATGGGTTTTCAGGCTCTTTGTTTAAACCTTCTAAATCTAGTAGGATATGAACTTATTTGTGTTGTTCCCTTTTTCTCAATCTTTATTTATGAACTCGATTTACATATGATCTTTTAACATTAAAGGCTTATCTTATCCTCTAAGAGGGACCATTTTTTGTGGAAGAAGCTTGATCTCTACCCAAATTTTATCTATTTACAGGACGTTGAGGTTTATAGCTCTAGACTTTTCAGTCGTCTTAAAATTGTCTCTCCCTTGCATGATTCATTTTATATGGACCATGACCAAGGTAAACCAGGAGCAGTGATTTGCATCAAGTTAAGCATTAAGCTTTGTGTTAACTCTGTCCTAAAAAGTAATGATCACTAGTGTGTTTCCCTTGAGCTTGACAATCCTTATGGGTTAACTTTGTTCTAATAACAATTCTGTCATAAATAATTGCTGGGAAGAATTAAATAAGATTAATTTTAGGTCCCATTCTTATCATTGGGAACTTCAATATGGTCGCTAGCATGAGAGATAGACTTGTTAATAAAGGAAAGTTCATTTATGGTTAGGAGAAGACCTCATGGTTTACTTTATGCAATAACCATGACCTTATTGATATTTCCATTAATATCAGTTTCACTTGGTGCAATAACCAACTGAGTAATAATGCCCTAGCTTCTAGAATCAATAGATGTTATGTTAACTCTTCTTTCATCCAACAGTTTGGGGAAACTAAGCATAGAAGTGACCCCACTATGATGCTTTCTGACCATAAGCCTCTTAGTTATCTTAACACTTACAAAAGGTTCCCCCTCCTCTAAAGCTGGTTGGCTACATTTGGATGCTAATCTGCTTAAAGTCCTTAGCATTGTTAGTAAAATTAAGGAAGCTGACACTTTGCACTTCTCTCAAGGCCTCTCCCCTTCCAAAAGGTCCAAGTTTGTTGTTCAAGAGATTCAAAATTTTTTTCCTTCCTATAGAAATCTTTCAAGAGATATTAGAGCTAATAGGAGGAAGATGATCCCTGAGGATTTAAAAGATCTTAATGAAAACCTTACCCTCTTAATCCTTTATTGATCTATAGTGTAAACTGAGATATGAGCAGTATCTTGAGGCTAGTATGTCTCTCACTTCTTCAAGCTAGTTTTGGTCAGTGGGAAGTTTGATAGACCTACCAACTGCATGTATAGCATGATGAAGAAAAAGAAAATAAAGACTACATACCCTTGGTTTGTAAGAACGATGGTGGGATTGCTATCAACATGGAGGAGAGCTTTGCAGGAGGCCGTGTGCTCCTTTATTGATGTTTTATTTGGCACTCCCAAGTGGGGGGAGGATATCCAACAAGGCAAAGCTTCTATTGCCTTAAACAGGATGAAAATGATCCCTCCTAGCCTGGTCTTGGTCTTGGCCTTGCCCCTCACTATCGATGAGGTTAAAGAAACCATACGTAGATTGAAACCCTTATCCTACTATTGATGGGGTATTTAATGATAAGTGAAGATGAAGGTCAATCATCAAAAGGAGGAGGAACAGGAAGACGTAGAGGAGGAAGATATGGAGGTAGATTCTACTCCAACTCAAATGGATGCTTCAATTGTGGGAAGGAAGGACACTATGACGAAGATTGTTGGCAAAAGCAAGGTGGAAACAATTACAAAGGGAAAGGTAATTATGCTAACTCCTCAACCAATTCAAAAAATGAGCATTTCTTAGCTATGAAGCATCGTAGTGAAGGTCAAACACATGATGAGTTGTGGTACATGGATAGTGGTTGTAGTAACCACATGTCAAGTAAAGAGGATCTTTGGTTGTGTATGTTACACACATGTGACACAAGAGTTAAAGGTAAGATGGATGCAAGGGTTCAAAGATGTATGTTTATTGGTTATGCTATGGAGAAAAAAAAGGTTACAGGTGCTACAACCATAATACAAAGAAGTTAAAGGTATATAGAGATGTAGTGTTTGATGAACTCAAGCCATGGTATGCTTCCAAAGTTCCATTGCACGATGAAGATATTGAAGAGGCAAAGAGGAGATATGAAGCTAAGTTGCAAGATAGCTTGGAAATCAGTGGTCCAAGCATACAAAGAAGTTCAAGCATGGAGTCAGTCGATCAATCAGTGAATAAAGGAAAGACAAGATTGGTAGACCTTGATGAAGATGGATATGGAATTGAAGACTTTGAAGAATCTATGTTAGAAGGGGGAGTTACATCAAAAGCAAAAATCAAGGCATGAAGGCAAAGAAGGTTCATTCCACCAAAACGAGAAGAACGGAGGTCAACAAGGGTAAAACATCGAATCTCAAGGCTTGTCTATGATAATTATATTGCTAGGCATTATGCTTTCATGACCAAGGTTATCAAAGATCATGAACCTTCTACCTATGAAGAGGCCAAAGACACAAAGAAGTGGCAAGAAGCTATGGAAGAAGAGTACAAAGCTATCTTGACGACAACAACACATGGATTCTAGTTCCAAGACAAGAAGGGATGAAGGTAATTCGCAATAAGTGGGTCTATAAAGTGAAGTAGAAATTCTTATGGTTCAATTGTTAGGTACAAAGCAAGGCTTGTGGCAAAGGGATTTGCTCAATCTTATGGGATTGACTATGATGAAACATTTAGCCCAATTGCAAAGATGACCACAATAAGGGCAATCATTGGGGTTATCACATCTAGGAGGTGGCCAATATATCAATTGGATGTAAAGAATGCTTTTCTTAATGATGATTTTCAGGAGATAGTCTACATGTCTCAACCATTAGGGTTTGAGAACCCAAAATATTTAGTTTTTGTTTGTAAACTTAGAAAAGCATTCTATAGTTTAAAGCAAGATCCTAGGGGCATGGAATCAAAGGCTTGTGGAGTATCTGTGTAGGTGTGGATACAAGCCAAGTGATGCTAATCCTTCCCTCTACATCAAGAAGCAAGGGGGTCTAGTTATCTATGTATGCATATATGTCGATGACTTGATTATAACAGTAAGTTATAATGCAGGTATCACATGGATCAAGGCCAAGCTTGGAAATGAGTTCAACATTTCAGATCTTGGAGTTCTTAAATATTTTCTTGGGATTGAAGTTATTTATGTAGAAAATAGTATTTACCTTGCTCAAAGGAAATACTTGTTAGATGTACTTTATAAGTATGGTATGAGTGGGATGTAAGCCACTTAGACAACTTGTGGATCCAAACACTAAGTTATGTGCAAGTGAAGGACAGCCTCGTGAAGATATTTTAGCATATAGAAGCATAATTGGAAGCCTAAATTATGCTAGCATCACAAGACTTGACTTGTATTATGTTGTATGAGTTCTTTTTCAAAATCTTTTTTAAATAAAAGGAAGTTCGGCCTTAGCCTACTCTCTCGGACTTATATTAAATAAAGGAAAAGAAAAGTACAAGTGAAGGGGACTAGTGCCCACGGGACCCCCCAAGTGCACCAACTGATGTTGATATGAACGCAAACAATGGAGTGCTTAGGTACATCAAACACACTATCAATCAAGGGTTGTACTACCCTTATGGAGATGGACTACAACCTCAAGGCTTTAATGATGTTGATTGGGCTAGTTCAAAGGAGGACAAAAGGAGCACATCTCGTTATGTCTTCATGCTAGGTCAAAGAGTCATTCCATTGATGTCGAAGAAGCAACCAACAGTCGCATTATCATCTATGAGGCTGAGTATAGAGCCTTAGCACTTGCTACATGTGAGATCATGTGGCTCAAGAAGCTCTTCAAAGACTTGGATGTGGAGGTCAAAGAGTTTACTCTATTTGTAGATAACATGTCAAGCATTCATCTAGCAAGGAACCCTGTGTTCCATGCAAGAAGCAAACACATAGAGATCCATTACCACTTCATCAGAGAGAAGGTACTAGCAAAATAAGTGGACATCAAGTAAATCAACACCATGGAGTAGCTAGCAGATGTCATGACCAATTTTTTGGATGCAAACAAGTTGGAGTTCAAGATCAACCTCAACTTGAAGGAAATCAATGGAGACTAGCACTTGAATTTGAGAGGGAGTGTTAGAATTTTAGCAATCTCAAATGTGGGAACTCATGCTAAATTGAAGTGCCACATCACTCAAACTTTTTGGTAGGATGTACAAACACTTTTCCACGAATTCTCTCAGCCCATTACTCAACTAATTGATGGAGAAAAGTCAGGATCATTTGGAGGGAATTTTTTAATTCAAATTTACAACTACCTTTTTTAGCATTATGTAAGCAAACACATGGAGAAAAGTTGTGGCTATCCTCCTCTACGATTTGAGCACTTGTAGGCTCTCATTAAGAGTGTTTACTCCAAGCCTAAGCTATCCCCTTGCTTGCTAAAATTTTCTCATAGGAAGTGATATTTGATCACCCATATCTCTTTGTGTAGTTACTCGAATCATTTGGGAGATAGGTCATTTTGTTCCTATGATTGTAACCTTCCTTTTGGATATAACCTTAGTATTAAGTGTTCATTATCCTTGAGTATAATGATCTTGAAACATCTTTGGTCTGATCTTTGTATATTCCCAAGTGTATGTGTGTAGGAAGGTACACATAGGTGCAAGCTGCGTGTTTGGACAATTTCTAGTCTTTATTGTGGAAGGAGGTTGACCCTCACATTCTCCAAATTGAGTGATCTTTGGCTTGTTGGAAAGCCCATACTATCTATTCGCAATGTGCAAAATTTCATAGGTTCAATATTTAGGCCGAGAGAGCAATTAAATTTTTGATGGACTGTGGTAGTGAATTTTTTGTTCCTAGGAAGGGCCTATCATTCTTCTGCTACAATTAGGAGTGGATATACTCCATCATCCCTCACCTTGAGGGTTGTAGATGGAACAAAAACAACAATCTTGATAAAATTCCAAGTTAAGAAGATTGTGGACTTGCATGTCACTCTAAATAGGAGATGGTGTTTGGATTGGTCGAGTTCTACATGGGATCTTAAGTTCCAATGTCTCTGGCATCCTTTCATCGAGGTTAAAAAATCAATCATTATGTGGAAAATCCTCCACCAAGGAATTCGGACCAATGTAAAAGCTACCAAAATTTTTGGAGCCCCTCCATGGTGTAAATAATGCATTCATGACAATGAGGACTTGGGACACATTTTCTTTTCGTGCCCCAAGTCAATGGCAATCTTGGGCGCCCTTGGGAAAATCATGTTGTTGCAAGGACAATTCAATTGGAAGCAAGCACTATTGGGTGAAGAGATCGGTTGTTCCTTAGCACTATGGAATGCTATAAGAGGAGAGACCCACTAGAAGATCTAGAAAGAGAGGTGTGCCGCCAACTTTGGAAGCCCTCCTGAAGAACGGTCCATTAAAAGATCTCTTTTCCTTTTAGGCAAAAGAATTTCTAGTTGTAAGAAGCCTCTATCTTTTAGGCATTACATATTATTTTTCCTTGAGAACAAAAAGATTAAAAGCAAATGGGCCCCCCATGAGGGGGACGAAAGGGTTATCAACCTTCTTTATACTATTTTCTAGCAAGTTTTGAGCAATCCTTGATTTGTGGGATATGGAGGTCCCATGGGTGGTATGCCTACTCACTTGTACAATTGTTGTCTCTATTAATTGAAGTTTGGGAGAGTAGGCTATTGCCGAATTTTCTTAAAAAATAATAGACAAAGAAAAAATATCTCTCCTTCTCTTTCGTAATTCTCATGCTTATTGCTTATATTTTTTCCTCAAAACAATATGATTCATAAGCTATTATTTAGCCTTAACGAAACATGCAAGAATGAATGTTTTGTATACTAGTTTCAAAGTTATGATGAGATCTAGAAAAATACTCAAGAAAAGATGCTTCTTAAATGTAGGACAAGTATGAACATTCCTTTGTCTTGGAAGGATACATTTCACACTCATGAACGTCTTAGTAAATTATGAAGATATGTATGAAAAAAAATGAATTTCTTTCCATGAAAGAGCTTAAAAAAAACATCCAGGGCGCATTCTTTAACTTTCTTAAAAGTCCATGCATGTCTTATCCCCTTTGCATGTTTTATTGACACATGTTGAAGAACCATGCTTTCCTCTTAGCTTTTCATACATAAAAGAGAGAGAGAGAGGGGGGGAGAAGGAGGGGGAGAGGGAGAGAGAGAGAGAGAGGGGAGGAGGAGAGAGGGAGGGAGGGAGAGAGAGAGAGAGAGAGAGAGATAGAGAGAGAGAGAGAGATAGATAGATAGATAGATAGATAGATAGATAGATAGATAGATAGATAGATAGATAGATAGATAGATAGATAGAGAGATAGAATAGTACATGCACAAGCAAACAAAGGGAATGGCAAAAAGATGAGTTCGAGGAAACAAAGACACAAAGTGAGAGCAAGGGACATAGAGAGAGAGAGGGAGGGGGGAGAGAGAGCAAGAGTGAGATAGAGAGAGATATATATAGAGAGAGAGAGACATGTGAAAAAGAAGAAAGAAAAGGTATTTAGATTTTGACACTCGTGTTTGAATTTTGGCGAATCATTTATAATAGGGATCACAAGGACCTCATCCAAAAACTTGTTCTAACAAAAGCATGAGCCATTGAGTTTGAAATGGACAACTTGGGACTAGTTCCCTAAACTTTGGGAATGTTAATTTGGAAATGACTAAAAATATGTTTTTCCCTCAACAAAATGATATTCTATGAAATCTCTTCAACCTTTTTGGATGATAGTTTGTAAGACCAACACACCCATATACCTTAATATAAAATTCTCTTTCAATGCTTCTAAGTGTAGTGTTGATAGTAAGATGTAAAAGGATCTTTTCTGTAGTTTTTATTTTCTATGCAATAACAATAATTTACATTCTTATGTAATTATAAAATTAATAAAAGCTAGTGGGATAAGATTTCCAATATATATGTTCTTAATGGAATGGTTGTATAAGGTGCCTCACTTTTTTTTTTATTTGGAAGGTCTCCATCTCCATTTTGTGTCTTTGAAACTTGCTTCTTTTTTTTTATTTTCTTGCAATTCATATGTTTAATATTTTCTTTTTGCAATTGTTGATCCGTTTATGAGTACTAGATGCTTAGGACTCTTTCAAAATGTAGAGATAACATATTAAGTGATCACATGTTGAAAATAGTCATGTAAGAATATCCCTTGCATGATTGTAAGGCTTAACCTTAGCAAATAGCTAAATAATCTAGGAAAAGAAATTATTTTGGATTTTAACTTGCAACATTACTTAATCTATACTCTTCATGGTTTATAGTGATATCGGTTTTTTTAAGTTGCTAATATGTTAAATCAATTCAATTTCTAAAGGAAAAGAAATCATTTATTTCTCTCATTACTATATAATTATTGGATATTCATGCCTTTTCTTCATGTTTCCATGTCTTTTTTATTTTGAACTTCACACTATGCAAGCTAATTTTGCATTATTAGATGCATATGTTGAATATTGAGTGAGCCTCAATTTTTTGTTAGTGTAACATCACACTCAAGGATTTGACACTATGGCTAATATTTTTTACATGAGCTCATATATGTGGAAAAAGATAGCCATGCACAAATCATTTCATGCATTATTGAGGTTGATGGACAACCTTTGGCATTCTCAATCCATTCTTTATGGTCCAAAACCTATCTATTTGGAGTAATGATTTCAGTGTTAAATCATGCAATGTCTCTCCATTTATTATCACATTGATTGTTCTTAAAGAATAGATGTCCATAGGTGATCTACACCTTGCCTAAACAATAAATAACACATTATCTTCATTGCGCCATGGAGATTATTTGTGAAGATTTTTTTCCGCACTTAAAGTCATTTAACAATAAGTCTAGGAGATACGAGGAAACATGGGGCTTACATGATGATGTCAAGAATGTGATGCTTACCATGAGCAAGGTAAACACTTTGCATGAATTTATGAATCAAGAAATTAAGTGTGATAATAGGTTGTTTGAGAGAAAGCAAGAGAAGAGAACTTCTATTAGAGACCGAGAGTACAAGTTTACCTCTGTTCCACAACAACATTGTTGGTGCAAAGTTCAAGCCTACACATTTGGCTACAAGATTCATGAATACTTGAAGCTCCATGGAAACCATTGCTAGGAAGGTTTTATCCTTTACCATTTGTAAAAGTCATTTTTAACTTGAGAGAATATTTGTAATCACTACCAAACTCATGGACTTGTTAGTTGGAAAAGCCACGATTTCACTTGAGGGAATATTTCCTAGATTGAGGGATTACTTTTTAGTGAGAGCCAATAGAGGATTCAAATTCAAATTCAAACATCTCATCTATAAAAGATGTAACAAAAAAATCGTGGGGTGTGTGATTCTATTCCTGAGTTCTCCATTGCCACATTGTAAGAGAGTGAGCTCTAAATTGTAAACTACACTTCTCATCATCATTAGGCTATGATTATCATGCCTATGATCTTGTACAATTCTATGTTCTAATACAATAGATCTACATTTCTTATCTATGGTCTCTCTGTCATAGTCACTCATAACAGTCAACTTGTACTGCTCATATCTCAGTGATTCCTTTATCATTTTCAATGTTCTATAGCTTATTGGAATCAGCTCCAAGTTATCTATGTGCTCACAAATTTTGAAGGAAATCCATTTAGCCAATTTGGAGAAAAGCGCGTCGAAGCACTCACTGGTCAAACTCTGTAGAGGTCCTAAAAAATCGAGGGTAATGGTTTATTTGTTAAATTGATTGCTCTGTGTATAGTGCATCATTTTAAGTGATTCTACTTGGAATCATTATCTTCTAAGCTGATTTGATACTTCTAAAAGGAATTGTTCTAATTCCTACTGTACTAGAAGCACTTAGCATAACAAGCAGTAGGTGTGTGAACAAAAATAGAAGGTTTTCATTGATCCTTCAACTTGGAAGTAGTCTGTTTTGATTCAATCATTTCTCACATCACTTCCGAAGTACATATGCACTTGTATAGTGTCTTTGGAAAGCTATTAGGGCCTACAACTCAACTCTAAAGCTACAAGGGGCTGGCACAAAGCAGGATCAGGCAGTACCTACTCATTTCTTGGAGTGTCCATCCATCTTTCCCAACAATGGTATCAAAGCAAAGCTAAGGTAAAATGGGAGATGGTTTTCCTTCTTTAATTGATAAATTGGACAAGAACAACTATCAAACATGGTCCTTAAGGATGAAGAAATACTTGCAAGGAAGAAGCGTTTATGGATACATCTCAGGAGATGAGGAGATGCCCATATTGAGAAGAAAAGGACAACCTACAAGAGAGGAGCTTGAAAGACTCAACACATATTAGGAACTGTAAGAAATCCCAAGAGACTTGGGAAACATTGTCTTCATATTTCTCTTCCAACACAAGGGCTAGGAAGAACCAATTGTAGATTGAGTTTACCACTCAAAGAAAGCAACCCAAGCAAGGCATCTCAGATATGTGACCAAAGTCAAGGATGTAGCTGATCAATTGGTAAATATAGGTGAAGAAATTGAAGAGGAGCAGATTGTAAGACAAGTAATCAATGGTATTAAAGTTGATGACAAATGGGAGAGCTTCACAACTGCCATCGACTTGTACATGGACATGCAGATTCCAGATCTTACCACACTCATGGGGCAACTATTTACCCATGAAGCCAAGCTCAACAAGAATGGAGATCCATCAAGAGGTAATAGCTCTTCTACCCTATACACTGATAAAAGTAAGTCCAAAGAGAAAGAGAAGAACAAGATTGTAATCAGTACCAAACTCGTGGACTTGTTAGTTGGAAAAGCGATGACTTCATTTGAGGGAATATTTCTTAGATTGAAGGATTACTTTTTAATGAGAGCCAATATAGGATTCAAATCCAAATTCAAACATCTCATCTACAAAAGATGTAAAAAAAAACTCACGAGGTGTGTGACTATTCCCGAGTTCTCCATTGCCACATTGTAAGAGAGTGAGTTCTACATTGTAACCACTTCTCATCATCATTAGGCTATGATTATCATGCCTATGATCTTGTACAACTCTGTGTTCTAATACAATAGATCTACATTTCTTATCTATGGTCTCTCTGTCATAGTCACTCATAACACTCAACTTGTACTGCTCATATCTTAGTCATTCCTTTATCATTTTCAATATTCTATAGCTTATTGGAATCATCTCCAAGTTGCCTATGTGCTCACAAATTTTGAAGTAAATCCATTTAGCCAATTTGGAGAAAAGCATGTCGAAGCACTCACTAGTCAAACTCTGTAGAGGTCCTAAAAAATCGGGGGTAATGGTTTGTTTGCTAAATTGATTTCTCTGTGTATAGTGCATCATTTTAAGTGATTCACTTGGAATCATTAGCTTACTAATCTAATTTGATACCTCTAAAAGGAATTGTTCTAATTCTGACTGGAAGCACTGAGCATAACAAGGAGCAGGTGTGTGAACAAAAGTAGAAGGTTTTCATTGATCCTTCAACTTGGAAGTAGTCTGTTTTGATTCAATCATTTCTCACATCATTTCCAAAGTACATAGGCACTTGTATAGTGTCTTTGGAAAGCTATTAGGGCACACAACTCAACTTTGAAGCTACAAGGGGCTGGTACAAAGTAGGATCTGGCATCACCTACTCATTTCTTGGAGTGTCCATCCATCTTTCCCAACAAACATATGTTGGAAGACACTCAACCAGAACCCATGCAGTTCGATAACAACAGGGTTAGGAGACTTACACTAAAGGAAAGAAAACATTGGAAGGATAATGAATTATGCTTTCATTGTGGAGACCATGACCACATGGTATTCAAATGTCCTAAGAAGAAGTAGGAAGTTGGGTTGAAAACTTCTACAATCATCATCCCACATCAAAAGGATCATCATCAGAGTCAAAAGAGAAATATAATTCATCATGAGAATCATATTCTTGATTCTATACCTAGATATACTACAAAACCTTTCCAGTTTCATCATGGATATCCATCATCGTCATCCTCAAGTACCACATATCAAGAACTCTTCAAAGACTAAGAGATATGAAGATGCAAGTTCTCGAGGATCTCACAATCACATAGCTACTCTTCGTAAAACTCATCACTTGAGGGGGAGGTGATGTCATGGACATAAGGAAATTATCTTCAACCTTGTATTTCATGTGACTTTCTACATCTCATGATTGATTCAAAATTATGAGAACCTAATCCTACCATCACATCTAAAACATGCCAAAACCCTAAGATCAATTGTCTATATTCCTCATTTTAATACCCAGAGATGTTTCGAGATCATCAATTTGTAACTATCCCTCACAAACCGCCTTTGAAAACTTATATAACGAGGGCTTGGCCACTCATATACTCAATCTTTCCAATGCCAGTCTTAAGAGCTCAAGGAGCCATAATCTGCAAGTAATTACTTTTCAAGTTGCAGTTCGAGTTCTAGTCTTGTTATTTGTTCCAGTCTTGCCTAGTCTAGTATCTTGGACATCCCTTCTTGTCTTATTGTAATCTCATACTACGAGATCCTATCCAATTATTTCTTGTATCTAGTTCATCTCCCTCAAGGGAGTTCTTATAGCCGAGATAAATTAATTCATACCTATAGTCTAGGATTTTGGGATCTCGATATCATCTCTAGTCCAATTATCCATACCTATCAATCTCGGGTTGTGGGACTTACTTGTAATAATTATTCGATATTACTGTATTATTTCCCTTGTGGGGGTGATCTTGTAATCAAAAGTATAGTTTAAAAAATTTTTCCCTTCTATTCAGAGGGCAGAATCTAGTGCTCCCCTGACATACATTAGAAAAAACTAAATGGATTAGTCTTTAAGATTTTCTTAAACTCTTATCTCACGAATATTTTACATTTTTCTATAGGATAAAAAACACATTTAATTATCATAAAAATATATGATTTTCACAAAAAATATCAATATTATTGTGGAATCTACCCAATAGTAAAACCTTAGCTGGATTTTGTGTGAAAACGAATATCTAAACTCAATAGTTAGAGTCCCTTGTTGGAGCTAAAGGAGCATGAATGTAGAAATAACATGGGGAAGAAGAAGAAGCTTGGGAGCATCATATATCCTAAGTTTGTTCACATATATAAGTATCAAAATATACTAACATATCGCCCCTCATGCAATGAATACAAAGTTAGCATTCATGTATCAAGTATGCATCTATTTCAAGTATATGCCTAATTTGTTTTTATTCTGGCCAACTCAACTATGTAGTTATTCTTTCTTTCAACTACTATATAATGTTGAGGTCTATACTTGCATGTAAATTATCTTCTTATCCCAATTTCATGCAAAAAATATAAAAAATCAATCCTTCTGGCTCTTGAATCTCTTAAATAATAGAAAATAACAGATTTCGTCTTCATAAAACACCCAAACTTCCCTTGAATAATCATGAATCACTCAAATATAGTACTTGCTCCTAATAAATTTTCTTTTCAAGGTCCCTAATCATTAATATGAACAATCTCCAAACCTTATCAACTCACATCCCTTTTCCTTTTGAGTGGAAATCTAGCTTGTTTCACATGCCAACAAGCTTCACATAAGTTATGTAGCTATCTATCATTAAAGTCAGTTATACATTGAAAAACTCCTCTTAACTACATATCCTTTAATCTTTGTAGATTAGCTTTATAATACTCTAACTATTGTATGTAAAACACATTATTTGAGACATCAAATTGTTTACCACCACTATAAAGTTTCTTAGTTTCTTCTTCTCTTTTACAACTAGATTGAAGCGTTTCTTGACATCCTCCATCTAGTGCCCTTTTTATGTAAATCTAGCCTAATATCCTGTATCACCCATTTGACTGTTAAAAAAATGTTTTCAGTAATTGTTGGTACATCTAATACATAAGAAAAGAAAATAAAATGACCATGAATACTATTCAATGGAACATTACTGCTATGTTCAATAGCATGCACAATATGATCTCTTGAATACTATTCAATGGAACATATCTGCTATGTTTAATAGCATGCTCAATATCATCTCTTGTTTCTGCATGTCCTATTGATTTTGGAACATGCTTATTCATGAACCACTCTTTGCAATAAGTTATGTGGTTACTATATACCCATTTGATCACTATCTTCACCTTCACTTAAAACATGATTGATTGACAATACTTCTTCATTATCTAGTAATGCTAAAGTGGATGCAAAAATACCTTCATTATTGTGACTATCTCTTTGGTAGAATTGGTTTTCATAGTGTCTTGGCCTCCCAAATATGAAGCATCTATTTTAAGCTTTCCTTCTATTTGTTGTTGATGCTCTTTTTGTTGGGTGTACACAAAGGTGCCAGAGACACACAAGAAGCACACACAAGGAGCACAAATGCAACAAGACACACATAGAAGATGGATGGCTGGAGTAACTGAAGTAAGAGTTGAGTAATATCTTTAAGTACAAAGTACCACCACATATGAATGAATCTTGTATGTGGTAACATGGGGAAAAAACCTCTAGCAAGCAATAGAGTAAAAATTACCCATGTAAAAAGTTCACATCAAAGCTACTAAAGGAACACCTAAGTGTAACAAACCTACTTGAAGCAAATGATGTGGACACATAGAGGGAGTGAGAGGTCAACCCCCGTAGGCAACAAACCTAAAGCTTTGTGAAAAGCTTAAAACTTTTCCCATGGAAGAGCTTCGGTGAATATATCTGCCACATTATCTTGTTTAGGCATATCAAATCAATATCTCGTGCATGAAGGAACTCTCTCACATAGTGATAATGCACCTCAATATGTTTGGTCCATGCAAAAAACATTTGGTTTCTTGCAACAACCAATGCACTCTGACTATCAATATGAATATGTGTAGCAACATCAATCTCCATGCAAAGATCCATCAATAGGCATCTCAGCCATACACACTCCATTGTCGTTGTGAAAACTTCCATGTACTCAGCTTCACAACTTGATGTCGCCACTGTAGCTTGTTTCTTACTCAACCAAGATATGCATGAGTCTCCAAGGATAAAGTAATTACCACTAGTGGACATGCGAGTATCATAACCATCCCAATCACTATTTCTAAAAGCATGCAAGCATGGCTGAATATGGCTTCTATAAAAGAGACCTAATCTCAACGTGCCTTTGAGATATCTAAACACATGTTTCACCGCTTTCCAATGCTCATTACGAAGGCTATGCATGAATCGACTCAACTAGGAAATTGCATACTAAATATCTGGCCTTGTGTTGCATGCATATATAAGACATTGCACGGCTTGCTAATAAAGAGAAGTGTCAAATGCATCACTAGAATCCTCAACTGAGAATCTAAATCATGTCTCTAATAGTATAGAAATTGGCTTGCAATCCTTAAATCAAAACACTAAAGTATTTTTTCAACATACTTTGCTTGATGCATAATGATTCCCCCCTTAACAAATACAAACTAGATGTCAAGATAGTAGCTCAAAAGACCAAGATAAGTGACATCAAAAGTCTGCTTCAAATCAACCATAAGGATGTCAAGTTTTGCATCACATGACCCAGTCAAGAGTATGTCATCAACATAAAGAACAGGCATTTGAGCCCATCTTTGCATACATAGAGTGTGCTTTCAATTGGACTACATGTGAAGCCAAGGCAAATCAAGAGCTCATGGATTATATAGTACCATGCACATGGAGCTTGCCTGAGACCATACAAGGCTTTATGTAAAGTTTGCTTCAGCCACTTTGGAAAAGTTTGTGCACTCTTGATAGACATGTGTTCATTATGTAATACATCATCAATATGTATATCATGTGGGTTGAATTTCATGCTCATTTTCAGCCATATTTTATAGCAAATGTTCAACCATATGTGGTTGGAAATTTCCAATAGTTCCAACAATTCTTGGTTGAAACATATCAACCATGTTTAGTTGGAAAATCTCTGCATTTTCAGCTCTATTTTGCTCGAATTTTTCAACCCTTTGAGCCCCAACTGACTAGTCTACATGGCTATACTCAACCGCACCACTTTGGAACAAAGGTATGAATGTTTCAAACACACTTTGTGAGTTGACTGTTGGTTGTTTCTTTACATTCAAGTAGAGAAAAAACTGAATTTTTCAGCAAATACAACATCTCGACTCACAATAACTATATTCTTCGATGGATGTTAGAAACAATATCTCTTACTTTCAACACTATAACCAACAAATATACATTTTGCCTTGTCATCAAGTTTTTGATGTTGTTGCGATGGCACAAGAGCATATGTTGAACAACCAAACATGCGCATATGACTAACCATAGGCTTATGTCCATTACAAGCCTCATAAGGAGTGATGACTCTCAATGCTTTTGTAAGGTAGTGATTCAACACATAGTTTGCACACATGACCGCTTTCGTCCAAAACTTGTCAAGAAGGTGCTTTCCTTTAACCATACATCGTGCCATTTCAAAGAGTGTTCTATTCTTACGTTGGCAACACCATTTTGCTAAGGTGTATATGGCACCATACATTAGTGTGAAATTCCTCTTTCATGAAGAAAAGCACTAAACTCATGTGACATGTATTCACCACCACTATCTGTGCATACAGTCAAAAGCCTGTTTGAAGAAAAATTTTCAGCCATAGCTAAAAATTCTTTGAAGCAAGAAAATAATTTATTCTTTGCTTTCATATGATACACCCATGTATGGTGAGTAGCATCTTCAATGAAGGTAAAAAAAATACATGCTTCCCAAAAGATGGAGCCTTGATGGGACCACATACATCACTATGAACAAGCTTCAATTTTCTTATAGCTTGTGTATGACTATCATGTTTTCCAGGTGCCTCAAGTTTGGGCAAAGAGGACACCATTTCACATTTCTGCAGGCATAACAAACTAGCAAAATTCAGATGACCAAAGCGTGCATGCCAAAGCTTTGCATCTGACATAGCCTGAGAATCATGAACTGCACATGCCGAATCATTCACAGATCTTTCATAGTCTATGAGCTTATACAGCCCACGACATAAAATGCCAGAAGCAATAATCACATCATCATTTGAGAGATCATGGACTGTACACTTGTCATCAACGAATTTCACAACCAAGCCAATCTTGGCTAATGCAGAAACTGATAACAGATTCTTTTTGATCCCTGGCACAAATAAAGCGTCTGACAAAGTGAAAGAACTACCATCAGCAGTAGTCAGAATGATCTTACCAACTCCCATAACAGGATAAGAGGAGTTATTGGCGCATGTGACAGTATTCCCTGTAGGGGCAGGCTCGAGTGAAGAGAAGAAACTGCGTTGCGAGGTAATATGTTTGGTCGCCCCACTGTCAAAGTACCAAACATCTAAGTCTACTGCAGACATGCACTGATCATGAGAAAATGGGTCAAAACTGCAGACAATAGTAAACGCCCATTCTTCTTGCACAAGATTTACAGACTCTGTTTTTGGTGTAGAGGCCTCTGCAACAACCATTCCAGCCTCTTTCTTCTTTGCCTCTTTAGCAGCCAGTTTTGGACAGTTCTTTATGATATGATCATTGCCTTTACAGTACTTACAAAACCATTTCTGCTTTTCTGATTTTTTCTCATCTTTGTCTTGGTTCTTTGAATGTGCAGCATTTGCAGATTTCTGCTTACTAATAGAAGAGCTCCATTTTCCTTTGCCCTTCTGACTACCCAGGAAAGCTTGATCTACAACTCGCATAATGGACCTGTTCTGCCTGGACTGATCTTCCTACAACAGAACAAAGACTAACTCCTCAAATGATAAGGCATTCGGATTGCCTTTCATCATCAACCGAAGAGTAGAAGCAAAACTCTGATATGAGTCAGGAAGACCATTCAAAATGGTCTGCACAAGTGAGCTATCTGGTATAACCTCATCAACAAAAATCAACTGTTCCTTCAAATCTTTGATCTTCGTTAGGAAACTGTCCATAGAATCACCTTCATTCATGTGCTCACTCTCCAACTGTTTTCAGAGATAAGCAACACGAGCCTCATTCCTAGCTTGGTACAATGTGGTAAGTGTATCCCAAGCATCCCTAGCTGTTCTGCAAGAGCGTATGTGAGGAATAATGGTACGTTTGACAGACAAAGCTATCAATGCATGTGCATGGGCATCTCTGCCATCCCAACGAATTTGCTCTGCAGTAGGTGCAATAGAAACAGCAGCACGAACAGGAATCTACACAATATCATCTTCGACACCATCTTCATCAGCTCCAGCACCTGTATTTGTAGTACCTGTAGTCGCAGGTTTAACAGGACGTCTTTCAACACCCTACACAATGTTCCACAGTCCTTTTGCAACCAATACATATCGCATCATATAAGCCCATAATGGGTAGTTGGTACCATCCAACTTATCCTCAACAGCCAACATACGGAATACATCATTGCTTTCAGCCATGGCCGGTGACTAAAATACGTTGATGCAGAAAATTGATTGTATCTCAAAAAGTTGAACGGAACTGCCTAGACGAGTTCAGCTAGACCTGTAGCAGACTTCGAGACGCTTAAACTGGCGAACAGAAACTGGTATATACCTTTGGCACAAAAGGACGAAATAGCTTGCACAAGCGCTGCGATAGTGCGTTCGGAGGCCGAAACGAGCTCAGATCGCGATTTCGGCACCACATAGCAAAGCTGTTTCGATCTCGGAAACACACTGAGTATGCTCACCAAATTTCGTGCGAATCTGAGACTGCAAACGGAGGAGTGTCGACGGCGCCCTAGAAGAAGCGACAACCTGCTCTGATACCAATTGTTGGAGTTAGACGTCTGCGGAAGCACGCGAACAGCACAAGGAAGAAGAAGAAGCTTGGAGCACAACACACAAGACTGAATGTATTACTAGAGAATGTACAAAGATAAGTAGCCCATTAGGGCAATAGGCGTATATACAAGCCGGGGGAAAAAAACCTCCTAAAGAGGGAAAAAAGTGCCCCGGCGGTCCTAGAGTGTTCACACACATCACTACCTAAATATATCAACAAATCCTATGTTGTTCATACACATCACTATCAAAATATATGATCAAATCCCCCCTAAGAGTGATGCAGTGAACAAGGAGCTGACACTCATGTATAAGGAAATGCCAAACTATGTGGAACGAGATCAATCCATAAAAGGAAGTAAGCCCAAAGCTTTGTAGAAAGCTTCAAACTTCTTCCGAGGCAGAGCCTTCGTGAAAAGATATGCAATGTTATCTTGTGTGGGCACATATGCCAAATTGATCTCTCCAACAGAGAACCTCTCTTTGACATAATGCTAATGCATCTCAATGTGCTTAGTGCAAGCATGGAACACGCGGTTCTGTGTAACTAGCAATGCGCTCTAACTGTCAGTGAAGATGGTCGTGGAAGAAGACTGACCAACTCCCACAAAGTCATATGAGCCGTACACACTAAATAGGTGTATGAGCCTTACACACTCCATAGTCACTACGAAAGCTTCCCTATACTCAACCTCACAACTAGAAGTGGACAGAGTAGGCTGGTTCTTGCTTAACCAAGATGTGTGAGATACCAAGCATGAAGCAAAAACCACTAGTGGACACACAAGTATCATAGCAAACCGCCCAGTTTGAGCTAGAAAAAGCATGTAAATCTGGCAGTAATGATCCCTCCTTAGGATAAAACAATCCAAATAATCAGGTACCACTCAAGTAGCTAAAGATGCACTTAACCACCTGTCAATGCTTGACATCTAGGCAATGCAGAAAGCTTCGGATCTTAGAGAAAGCAAACTAAATATCAAATCGAGTTATACAGAAGTAAATCAAGCATCCAACAGCCTACTGATAGAGGATAACATCAAATGCATCTCCACCATCATGAAGACTCAACCGTAAATCTGTTTCAATAGGAGTGGCAATAGGTTTGCAATCTCTAGGGCCAAAACATTGCACTAATGTGTCAATATATTTTGTTTGGCACAAAGCTATTCCCCCATCAACTTGCATAAAAGAATGCCCAAATAATGATGCAAATGCCCCAAATCTGATATCTCAAAAGAAGCATGCAAATTTGCCTTAAAATCAGTAATATGCTTCTCATTAGGACCAACGAGCACCATGTCATCTACAAAACAATGATGATCATAACTACATCATCTGCACGCTTAACATATAAGATGCTGTGAGTTGGACTATTCTCAAAACCATGTGCAATCAAGTAGGCATGTATCTTTTCATACCAAGCACATGGTGCTTGCTTCAAATAATTTAAAGCCTTTTTCAACCTTCACACTTTGTTTTCATGCCCTTTCTGCACAAAACCATGGGGCTGAAATACATACACTTCTTCATGTGGATCATCATTGAGAAATGCAGTTTTGAATGTCTAACTAATGTACATTCCAACCATGATAAGCTGCAAGTTATCAGATGCTACGAACGGTGGTCATTTAGCAAGTGGGTGCAAGTCTCATAAAAATCAATGCCTCTCTTGGGCATAACCTTTCGCAACAAGCCTAGCTTTATACCTATAAACTCTTACATTATGTTTATGCTTTAGCTCGTGTACCCATTTAGTGCCGATGGCCTTTTTTCCTCGAGGTAAATCACATAAAGACCAAGTACCATTCTTCAAAATAGAAACATATTCTGATTGCATATCATCCATCAAGTTTTCTGAATTTTGTGCTTCATCAAAAGAAAGAGGTTCATTCTCATCACAAAGACTACAGGCAATCATAGCATAGCAATCTGATGCAAAGGAAGCACTATGAGAGCCTGAATGAGTACGATATGATAGAGGTGCATCTAATTTGCTATCTCCCAAAGTTTGCACCAACCATTTAGCCATAGTTTTTGCCTCCTCTATATAAGCCCTCTCATCAACAAATGCATCATGTAAATCTCCATCAGAAATGAAATGGTCTACATCATCATGTGGAACCTATAAAGGCTGAGACCAAAGACATGTAGATGCCAAACAACCAAAGACACGTAGATGGGCAACATATGGCTTACGCTCATTCCAAGCCTCATACGGAGTGATAAATTGTAGTGCTTTGGTGGGACACCTGTTAAGTATATATGTTGCACACATAACAGCCTCAAGCCAAAAGCTATGTAGCAAAACCTGACTTTTTACCATACATCTTGCCATCTTCATGAGAGATATGTTATTTCTTTCAACAAATCCGTTTTGTTGAGGTGTATATGAAACTATATACTGGTTTTTTGTCCCATGTCCAGTCATAAATGCATTAAAATTAGAAGAACTATATTCCCTCCTCGAACAGAACGAAGGATGCCCATTTTACATGCTTGCAGATTGTCCGCCTAAACCAGAAACTGTTTGAAGCATATAAACACTTCGGATTTTGCTTTCAATAGATACAACCATGCATGCCACGAGAAGTCATCAATAAAATTCACGAAGTGAAGGTGTTTGCATAGGACCACAAACATCACTATGAACTGTTGATATATTTAGGTAGTGATGTGTGTGAACACACTAGGACCGCCGGGGCACTTTTTTTCCTCTTTAGGAGGTTTTTTTCCCCCGGCTTGTATATACGCCTATTGCCCTAATGGGCTACTTATCTTTGTACATTCTCTAGTAATACATTGAGTATTGTGTGTTGTGCTCCAAGCTTCTTCTTCTTCCTTGTGCTGTTCGCGTGCTTCCGTAGACGTCTATCTCCAACATATGGTATCAGAGCAAGTCGTCGCTTCATCTAGGGCGCCGTTGACACTCCTCCATTTGCAATCTCCGAATGCACTATTGCAGTGCTTGTGCAGACTATTTCTTCTTTTTGTGCCAAAGGTATATACCTGTTTTTGTTCGCCAATATAAGCATCTCGAAGTTTGCTATAGGTTTAGCAGAACTGGTCTAGGCAGTTCCGTTCAACTTTTTGAGATACAATCAATTTTCTGCATCAAGGTATTTTAGTCACCGGCCATGGCTGAAAGCAATGATGTATTCTGTATGTTGGCTTTTGAGGATAAGTTGGATGGTACCAACTACCCATTATGGGCTTATATGATGCGACATGTATTTGTTGCAAAAGGATTGTGGAACATTGTGCAGGGTGTTGAAAGACGTCCTGTTACACCTGTAACAAGTAGGTGCTGGAGCTGATGAAGATGGTGTCGAAGATGATATTGTGCAGATTCATGTTCGTGCTACTATTTCGGTTGCACCTATTCTAGAGCAGATTCGTTGGGATGGCAGAGATGCCCAGGCACATGCATTGATAGTTTTGTCTGTCAAACGTGTCGTTATTCCTCATATTCTCTCTTGCAGAACAGCTAGGGATGCTTGGGATACACTTACCACATTGTACCAAGCTAGGAATGAGGCTCGTGTTGCTTACCTCCACAAACAGTTGGAGAGTGAGCACATGAATGAAGGTGATTCTATGGATAGTTTCCTAACGAAGATCAAAGATTTGAAGGAACAATTGATTTCTGCTGATGAGATTATACCAGATAGCTCACTTGTGCAGACCGTTCTGAATGGTCTTCCTGACTCATATCAGAGTTTTGCTTCTACTCTTCGGTTGATGATGAAAGTCAATCCGAATGCCTTATCATTTGAGGAGTTAGTTTCTGTTCTGTTGCAGGAAGATCAATCCAGGCAGAACAGGTCCATTATGCATGTTGCAGATCAAGCTTTCCTGGCTAGTCAGAAGGGCAAAGGAAAATGGAGCTCTTCTACTAGTAAGCAGAAATCTACAAATATCGCACATTCGAAGAACCAGAATAAAGATGAGAAGAAATCAGAAAAGCAGAAATTGTTTTGCAAGTACTGTAAAGGGAATGATTATATCATAAAGAACTGTCCAAAACTGGCTACAAAAGAGGCAAAGAAAAAGGAGGCTGGAATGGTTGTTGCAGAAGCCTCTACACCAAAAACAAGTCTGCTAATCTTGTGCAGGAAGAAGAATGGGCGTTTACTACTATTTGCAGTTTTGACCCATCTTCTCATGAGCACTGCATGTTTCTAGTACACTCAGATGTTTGGTATTTTGACAGTGGGGCCACCAAACATATTCTCGCAGCACAGTTTCTTCTCTTCACTCGAGCCTGCCCCTACAGGGAATACTATCACATGCGCCAACAACTCCTCTTATCCTGTTATGGGAGTTGGTAAGATCATTCTGACTACTGCTGATGGTAGTTCTTTCACCTTGTCAGATGCTTTATTTGTGCCAGGGATCAAGAAGAATCTGTTATCAGTTTCTGCATTAGCCAAGATTGGCTTGGTTGTGAAATTTGTTGATGGCAGATGTACAATTCATGATCTGTCAAAAGGCGATGTTATTATTGCTTCTGGCATTTTATGTCGTGGGCTGTATAAGCTCATATGCAGACACCTTCTTTTGGAAGCTATCTTTACTTCGTGACTTTCATTGATGATTTTTCCAAGCATGCATGGGTATATCCACTCAAAGCAAAGTCTGAAGTGTTCATGTGCTTCAAATAGTTTTTGGTTTTGGCTGAAAATATGTCAGCATGTAACATGGGCACCCTCCGTTCTGATCGAGGAGGGGAATATATGTCTTCTAATTTTAATGGATTTCTGGCTGAACGTGGGATAAAACACTAGTGTACAGTGCCGTATACACCTAAACAGAATGGAGTTGCTGAACGGAAGAACAGGTCTCTCATGGAGATGGAGGTGTATGGTCAAGAGTCAGGCTTTACCACATAGTTTCTGGCTTGAGGTTGTCATGTGTGTAGCATATGTACTTAACAGGTGTCCCACTAAAGCACTGCAGTCTATCACTCCATATGAGGCTTGGCATGACCGCAAGCCATCTGTTGCTAATCTGCGTGTTTTTGGTTGTTTGGCATATGCATTAGTGCCTGAACAACATCGCAAAAAATTGGATGATAAGGCAATAAAATGTATTTTTGTTGGGTAGAGTTCTGAAAGTAAGGGCTATCGTCTATATCATCCACAGACTAAACGCATTCTGGTTAGCCGTGATGTTTTTGTGAAAGATGCTATTCAGCTATTGCTTTCATGTACCAAGGAGACATCTGTTAGCTCCAAAGACATGTATGATACTTTGATGCCTCTTTTTACAGGTGGACAGTCATCGTATGACTATTGTTCGGAGCATTTGTGCACTTGCAGCCCATCATGGTTGGAATGTACATCAGTTGGACATTAAAACAACATTTCTGAATGGTGACTTGCATGAAGAAGTGTATGTTTTTCAGCCCCGTGGCTTTGTGCAGAAAAGGGCATGAAAACCAGGTGTGCAGGCTAAAGAAGGCATTATATGGTTTAAAGCAAGCACCACGTGCTTGGTATGAGAAGATACATGCCTATCTGGTTGCACATGGTTCTGAGAACAGTCCAACTTAAAGCACCTTATATGTTAAGCGTGCTAATGATGTACTTCTGATCATTGTTGTCTATGTTGACGACATGCTGCTCACTGGTCCTATTGAGAAGCATATTGCTGATTTCAAGGCTGATTTGCATGCCTCATTTGAGATGTCTGATTTAGGGCATTTGCATCACTATTTGGGCATTCAGTTTATGCAAGTTGATGGTGGAATGGCTTTGTGTCAAACGAAATATATTGACACATTATTGCAGCGTTTTGGCCTTGAAGACTGTAAGCCTATTGCCACTCCTATGGAGACAGGTTTACGATTGAGTCTTCATGATGTTGGAGATGCATTTGATGTTGTTCTCTATTAGCAGGCTGTTGGATGCTTGATTTACTTATGCATTACTCGGCCAGATATTCAGTTTGTTGTCTCACAGATGAGCAGATTTATGCATTGCCCAGGAGTCACGCATTAGAAGACGGTTAAGCGCATCTTTCACTACTTGAGTGGTACTCGGCTACTTGGGTTGTTTTATCCCAAGGGGGGATCACTACCGCCAGATTTACATGCTTTTTCTGACTCAGATTGGGTTGGTTGCTATGACACTCGTGTGTCCACGAGTGGTCTTTGCTTCATGCTTGGTAACTCATGTATATCTTGGTTGAGCAAGAAGCAGCCTACTGTGGTCACTTCCAGTTGTGAGGCTGAGTATAGGGAAGCTTTCACAGCGACTGTTGAGTGTGTGTGGCTCACATGCCTTATGGCTGATTTGGGTGTTGGCCAGTCTTCTTCCACCACCATCTTCACTGACAGTCAGAGCGCATTGGCAGTTGCGAGGAATCCTGTGTTCCATGCTCGCACTAAGCACATTGAGGTGCATTATCACTATGTCAGGGAGAGGTTCTCTGCTACCTTATACATGAGTGCCAGCTCCTTGTTCACCGCATCACTCCCAGGGGGGATTTGTTGATATATTTAGGTAGTGATGTGTGTGAACACACTAGGACTGCCGGGGCACTTTTTTCACTCTTTAGGAGGTTTTTTTCCCCGGCTTGTATATACGCCTATTGCCCTAATGGGCTACTTATCTTTGTACATTCTCTAGTAATACATTCAATATTGAGTGTTGTGCTCCAAGCTTCTTCTTCTTCCTTGTGTTGTTCGCGTGCTTCCGTAGAAATCTATCTCTATGAACAAGCTGCAATTTTTTAATAGCTCCAACTGAACCATTTTTGGGAAGGAGGAACATTATATTTTGCCCAAAATATAGCCTTCCCAAAAATGTTTACAAGGTGCCTCAAGTTTGGGCAAAGAGGACACGATTTCAGTTTTTTGGAAGCATAGCAAACTAGCAAAATTCAAATGATCAAAGCATGCATTCCAAAACTTTGCATCTCAGACAGCCTGAGAATCTTGAATTGCACATGTTGAATCATTCAGAGATTTTGCATAATCTATGAGCTTATACAATCCAGGACATATAATGTCAGAAGTAATAATAACATTGCCATTTGAGGGATCATGAATTGTACATCTGTTATCAATGAATTTGATAACCAAGCCAATCTTGGCTAATGTTGAAACTGACAATAGATTTTTTTTTATCCCTAGTACATACAAAGCATTCACAATGTGAAAAAACTACCATCAGCAGTAGTCAGAATGATCTTACGAACTCGCATTATAAGATAAGAGTTATTAGCGCATGTGACAGTATTACCTATAGGGGTAGGCTCAAGTGAACTGAAGAAACTGTGCTCCGAGCTAATATGTTAGGTTTTCCCACTATCAGCGTACCAAATATTTGAGTCTACTACAAACATACACTGCTCATGACAAGATGGGTCATAACGACAAACCATAATAAACACCCATTCTTCATTTTGCACATGATTAGCAAACTCTGTTTTGGGTGTAGAGGGGTGTACTATGACCATTTTAGCCTCTGTTTTCTTTGCCTCTTTTTCAACTACTTTTGAACAACTCTTTATGACATGATCATTTCCTTTACAATATTTGCAAAACAAGTTCTACTTTTTTGTTTTCTTCTCATCTTTGTCTTCCTTCTTCGACTCTGCACCATTAGCAAATTTTTTCTTACTAGTAAATGAGCTTTGTTTATCTTTGCCCTTCTCACTAGCTAGGAAAGCTTAATTTGCAATATGCATAACAGACCTATTTTGCCTAGATGATCTTCTTGCAACAAATCAGAGACTAACTCCTCAAATATTAAGGCATTTGAATTCCCTTTCATCATCAATCGAAGAGTAGAAGCAAAAATCTGACATGAATTTGGAAGACCGTTAAGAACACTCTGCATAAGAATACTCTACACAAGTGAACTGTCTTAAAAGACTTCAACAATAAAAATCAACAAAAGTCTAATATTCCTTTAAATCTTTTATCTTTGTCCAAAAATTATCCATAGAATCTTCTTCATTCATATGCTCACTCTCCAACTGTTTTCGGAGGTAAGAAACAACAGGAGCCTTATTTCTTACCTGATACAAAGTGGTAAGTGTATCCCAAGCATCCTTTGTTTTTCTACAAGAGCAAATATGAGGGATAATGACATGTTTGACAGAGAAAGCTATCAATGCATATGCCTGAGCATCTCTTCCATGCAACGAAGTTTCTCTACAAGAGGTGCAACAGGAATCGGAGCACGAATCGGAATTTGAAAATTATCATCATCAATGTCATCTACATCACCTTCAATAAGTGTATTTGTAGGTGTAATAGGTCGTTTTTCAACACCCTTCACAATATTCCATAATCCTTTTGCTACCAATACATGACACATCATATATGCCCACAATGGGTAGTTAATACCATCCAATCTATCCTCAACAACCAACCTATAGAATACATCATTGCTTTCAGCCATGGCCGCTAACTAAAATACCTCGATGCGAAAAAAATGATTGTATCTCGAAAAGTTGAATGGAACTACATGTCGAGCTTTGCTAAACCTCTAGCAGACTTCGAGATGCTTGTACTAGTGAATCGAAACCTGTATATATGTTTGGCACAAAAGGACAAAATTACTTGCATAAGCGTTGTGGTAGTGCGTTCGGAGGCTCAAACAAGCTCATATCAAAATTTGCGCACCACAAAGCAAAGCAGTTTTGAATTCCTAATCGCCCCGAGTATGCTCACCAATTTTCGTGCGATTTTGAGACTAACCGGAGAGATGTTGACCACACCCTAGGATGAAGCGACCACCTACTCTCATACCAATTGTTGGAGCTTCAGGTCTGCGAAAGCACATGAACAACACAAGGAGGAAGAAGAAGCTTGGAGCACAACATAACACTAAATGAATAACCAAGTGAATGTACAAAGATAAGTAACCCGTTAGGGTTATTGGCATATATACAAGCCGGTGGGAAAAACCTCCTAAAGAGGGAAGAAAGTGCCCCGACGGTCCTAAGTGTGTTCACACACATCACTACTGAAATATATCAACATACACACCTATTAACTGGTCGAAACTCGGATGAAGAATCCACATGTGAAGACTGCATGTCCGCTAATACGACAATCATATATACCAAAATCAATCCAGGAAAATCCCGAATTCACCCTCCGATCAAAATGCAACTATAAGCTCATGGTAATCAACTACACGACTAAACTTTTCCAAAAGATTCATGCTTATCAAGAGGCAAATCCTTTGTGAAAAGGCTAACAACATTACTTTGTGCAAACATATAAGCCAAAATGATCTCTCCAACAAAGAGCAGGTCCTTAATAATGCATACCAGCTTTCAAGATAAATAAATAAGCTTAAAAAAAAAAAGAGAATGAGAGTCTAATGAAGATATGCCCCGAGTAGCAATAACCTATTATAGTACAAATTGTTGGAGTTTAGGGAATGCAAACACAAACAAACAACACAAGAAAGAGAAGAGATCTATGGTTATGCAAAATTTTCAGCAACATTTTTTGGAGCCCTTCATCAAAATTCTGTCCAAATCTTCATCTAAGCTCCAAGTAAAAAAGAACTTGGATAGGTGATGCCATCATTGTGTTATAGTTGCAATTTATAGAAATATGTCATTTTGCATTACTTTTGCTCTATTGGCCTTCAAGTTAGATTCTACTGTACTTCAGTATGTTATATTTCTTCCATCCCTATCATTCTTTCATGTGAAAGTGCAAGGACAGTATAACCAATTCAGGAAGAAGATGACTGTTTAGGCAAAGTTAAATTTCACCTTACATGTATGTCTTCCAACAGGAGTTTCTTATTAGATTTGAACACATCACTTGGCTATACCTATTGTGGATCCTTTGGTGCATCATGCATGCAAGATCTTGAATGCAGACTAACCAAGGTGGCTGCATATCCTGGTCTATCATGAGTCCAAATGTTTGCATTCGAGAAAGTTATAATGTATCTAATCCCAAAATACTTATTCCAAATTCAATAGTTGATCATTGTAACTAAAGAATCAGAAATTGGACAAGAGAAACTACAAAACCATCTCTTTTGAACAATGCACCATACAAATGATTAAAGATGTTTTTAGTTTTCATCTGTTTTAGATCACAAGTTTGTGAACATGGTGGTGGTGGGGTGGGTGTGTGTGTGTGTGTGTGTGTGTGTGTGTGTGTGTGTGTGTGTGTGTGTGTGTGTGTGTGTGTGTGTGTGTGTGTGTGTGTGTGTGCGCGCACGCACGCCTGCTTGTGTGTCTGTGCACATGCATGCATGCATGTATGCTGATCTCATGTCTTTTGCAGTAGAAGAATAAGTCAATAAGTTTTTTTTTCTACTTCAGCAATGTTACTGCGTTCAGTTAAAATAACCCTTTGTTACAGATTCTTAGATGGCAATGCTGCTATTTCATGCATAGCTATGTAATTTTAACAAAGCAATGGGGATTGTTGATGCTGTCAGGGAAAATGTCGTTTAGGAAGGGATACCCATATGCACAACATCATCATGTATAATTTTGCAAGAATGAGAGCATTCCTTTTGTTACTGGGGTTAGTTGAGCATTACTGCCATGCAGAACAAAGGGGTGTGAGAATGATTGGATATATTTCACAAGGTACAGAAACACTAATATGTCTTATGCTTACCATCATCAAATGTAGCAGCCCGTCTGTAGGTAGCTGCATTTCCCTCATGAAATAAATGGAATTTTTGGTGGTTGCACAAGGCTTTGATAAATATGTTCAGCATCCCCTATGAATAAGAGTTATCAGTACCTAAGAACCAATATCATCTTGAGAATACATTTGACGAAACAAAGGTGAAAAATTCATAACAGAAGCAACCTAGAAATGTATGGCCTTTGGCTGGGATAGAGATCTATAAGCTGTTTATTTATATTAATTCCTCAGTCTTTCTTTTCTCCTTTCACCTTTTGCTGCTCCGCTCTCTGCAAAAAGAAATCACACCCAAACTCTCATCATTACACCCTTGCTTTCTGGTGTTGTGATGTTGACAGGAATACATCAAACAGGCCACAAAACAAGAACACAGTGACCTTGTAGCTGGCCTATGATACATAATTATACAATTGAAAGCCATCCAGATACGCAAAAAACAGAAGTGGATACAATCAAAACTATATCAGGTGCTGTGTAAGATATGGCATGATGAGGCCATGGCTCTCTCTCTCTCTCTCTCTCTCTCTCTCTCTCTCTCTCTCTCTCTCTCTCTCTCTCTCTCTCTCTCTCTCTCTCTCTCTCTCTCTCTCTCTCTCTCTCTCTCTCTCTCTCTCTCACTTACTATTGGACGACGCCCACTTGGTGCTGACCATACATTTATCATATTCACACTCTCATCTCCTATTCCATTAGACCCTCCCTCACCCACTGAGACACACATCACGATACACTTCACACACGAGCTCTCACACGTTTATGAACACCATTTACACACCCGCCTACTCTCCCTCGATCCACTCTCACCCTTGGACACGCTTACATCACAGTTCACCACCATCCTACACGACTCAGCTCTCTGTAGTTTCCCACACCGCACACATATACACCCTCCACGCACAGGTTCCATGCCTCAGAACCGCTGGTATGATGCAGATTGCTGCGAGCTACGGAAGCACCTACGCATTTTAGAGCACAGAGGGGATATTACACACACACAGGCACAACGTCGCATGCAGAGCCTTACTCGCCGCAAACGGCGAGATTGGGAGGAGAGACAGTACTGGGATATTTATCATTTACTCATGAGTCGAGACAGTGCAGTGGCATGGCAACATTTGAGAGAGAGGAGACAGCAGACACCCATCCGAGACCCGAGCACTTGGCATAGCTATGCACAGAGCCTATACGAGATCCCAGGCCAGCCCCCCATTCCCAGACCACAGAGCTCACTTCCTACTACATCTGACATTTTCACACCCACTATGGTGGGACATGCTATTGCCCATCTACAGCATGGTAGGGCCCATGACCTTTTCGGCTTACAAGCTGAGC
Source organism: Ceratopteris richardii (assembly GCA_020310875.1). NCBI lineage: Eukaryota > Viridiplantae > Streptophyta > Polypodiopsida > Polypodiales > Pteridaceae > Ceratopteris > Ceratopteris richardii. The sequence goes on along the minus strand of CM035440.1, from coordinate 108,255,713 downwards.
ACCTCATCTACGGAGGCACGACTCTTGCACCGCTCATTGCCCACCTCTTCAACCGTGCACTGGTTGAAGGGTTCCCTGACTCATGGACTCAGCACACCATAGTGCCCATTCATAGTCAAGAGATACTATGGATCCAGCTACATACCGGACGATCATGATTGGCCCTATATTGGTCAAGTTATATGGGGCGGTACTAGAGACAGAGTTGAGTACTCTTGCTCAGAGGAAGGGTATCAGGGCTCCAGGACAGGCAGGCTTCAAACGAGATTACTCTACCATTGACCACATCTTCACTCTGAGATGCCTGATCGACCAGGCAAGGGTGAGGAAGAGGAGATTATATTGCTGCTTTGTGGACTTCCGCAAAGCATTTGACACCGTTCCCAGGGGACGACTCTTCAGAGGACTACTTGATATCCGAGCTCTAGAAGAGATGATATGGGGGATCTACGCCTTATACGAGAGAGTATCTGGCAGAGTCAGATGTCCGGGGGGCTTATCTCATCAACTTGCTAGCACTATCGGGGTGATGCAAGGATGCCCTCTTTCACCCA
>CM035440.1:108242659-108250159 GCA_020310875.1 Ceratopteris richardii | reverse complement strand
TATATATATATTTTTTTTTTATTTTTTTTTTTTGAGGGAAAAGTCACTTTATTTCATAAGAATGATGTACAAGAATGCGAGTAGGGATACTGATTTCCCTATTCCCTCGTCAAACGGCGTACAACAGTAGCCTAAGTAAAGAAACTCTCAAATTCTCCTATAAGCGTGAAGAAAAAACTGTCATACTACCCTGCATTAGTAAGCCGGCCCTCAACTCATCATACATGAGCGAGAGCAGATTCAGATGGCATCAAGAAAGGAAGCATAAGCAATCTTCTAGGCAGAAGGCATAGCGGCTATATCAAGACGTAGATACATTGTACATAACTTCCCAGAGAAATTTTGAACTGAAATCTTGTTTCTGAATGCTTTAGCATTTCTAAGCACCCATATGTTCCATAGAAGCAAAAATATACATCTCTTCCTTATCCAATCCAAAATTGTGTGTTCGTTATCAAAAAGCAAAAAAGTGCAGTATGCTTTAGTGGGCTTTCTATCCCAGATGGGAAAAAGAAACAAGGTATTCAAGCTTCTCTGAATGCATGGCACTCCCAAAAAGCATGTCTCATATTCTCCGCGTAAGATGAACAGTGCGGACAACGTATACCCTGTAAGCCATGCTTGGAAAGATATGCTCCCAGAGTAAAATGGCCCACAAAGATCCTCCACATGAAAATCCTCATCCTGAAGGGTAAAGATGAATACCAAATATTATGAGATCTTGAACACCACCATGAAGGATGCTTTCTAAGCTTCCATCTAGAATTACACTGAATGGCTATGTTAGCAGGAAAAGAGAACGAACGATAAAAAGTGCCAACTTCACCAGTCCACCATCTTGTATGTTTAGCAAGTAGCCAATCCCTCCATGGATCTGAAGCGTCAACAGACAAAGGTATTTGAAATTTGTGCAAGAAAAGTGTTAACTGCACCCACGCCGACCTGTACGCCGGACATACCAGATAGACTCTTCTAACAATCGGAAAAGATAACAACTCCCATTTAGAGTCATAGCATTTTCCAATAGAGTCAATTCCCTTGTTATTCAGATATCTGGCTTCCGCCCCAAGTGAATGAGCAATAAGAGGATTCGACAAGAAAGACGAGTAAGGAGACAATGAGGCAAAGGAATTTCCTACATAACGTTGCCTCCCATTCCATTTCAATAAAGACGCAGCCAATTTGAAACTTCTCAAAAGGAAATTCAATGTGGGCGAAGAAGAATATAATGGAGCATGGGAAAAAAACTTATTCCAAGCATCCAATTTCCGAGCCCCCTTAAAGCGAACCTATGCATTCTCTATTATCTTCCAAAAAATCTGAAGCCAGAGAGGCCTATGAGCAGAGGTAACCCGCATTATAAAAGCTTCTCTTCTAGCAATTGTATGTGAATGCAAATTTAGTATTCCAAGGCCCCCATTAATCCTCGGTTGACACACATAATCCCAGGCCGAAAGCGCCATCACCCGATTGTGCTTTTTATTCCATAAGAAGCTTTTCAGCAAACATTCAAAGTCTCTGATGTGACAGGTTTTCCAATCCAAAAGCAGTAAGTAATACATAACGTAAGCTTGCAAAAAAGCTTGCACAATTCTTATCCTTGCATGTAATGGCCACTGCGGAGAATACCACATACTTACTTTGCGCTGAACTTTGCACATTACCCATTCAATCTTGTCCTTGTTATACACATTGATACTCAATGGATATCCTAAATGCCTGAAGACAGTTCCCTTTTCAATTTTAGTACCCTCCCACTGGATGTTCTCGAAATCTTGCGCAGAGATATTAACAAGTGCTGATTTTTTCCTATTTATATAAGCCCGATGCTTCAGAAAAAGGTGCCAAAGTATCAATAATATTGACAACATTTTCCTTATCAGCTTTAGCAAAAATAAAAGTGTCATCAGCAAACCCAACTTCAATTTGGTAAAATCCATGGAAAGAAATACCATGAATGCAAGGAGAGTTCATTTTAGCTTCTAACAAGAAGAACAAAGGCGAAGAAGCTAATGCATATAAAAGAGGACTCAAAGGGCAACCCTGACGCACGGATCGCTCAATAGGAAATGCCTCTGTAAGTCTTGCATTTATTTCCAGATGAGAGGAATTGTCTTGGGCCAAGATATAAATCAATTGGGAGAATTTAATTCCAAACCCAAGCTTTTTAAGTACTATGGCAATAAAGTCCCAGCGTATACGATCAAAGGCCTTTTCAAAATCAATTTGCAAACCAACGACTTGTTGATTGGAAGTAGCGGCATGTTCCATCAGTAATTGAGTAAGGAAAATGTTATCAAAGATGGATCTATGATGCACAAACCCAATTTGAGAAGGATGAACCACCTTGTGAATAAAGGGTTTGAGTCGTGAGGCAAAAATCTTGGCAAAAATTTTATAGATTATGCTCATCATCGTGATGGGTCTCCAATCCCCTATCCGTTTAGGAACATCTAATTTAGGAATAAGCTTTATCTTGCCCAGTTTGAATGAGTAAGTCATCTTCTCCTGCATCCATATTTCATTACAAACATTCAAGCGCAAATCCTTAAGGTAAGGCCAAAAGGCTAACACAAATTCTTTTGAAATGCCATCCATTCCCTGTGCCTTTCCGTTTTTAAGAAGTTTAAGAGCCATGAAAACTTCTTCCTCAGATATACTTTTCTCACAGGCAGCAGCCATATGTGAATCAAGCATTTGCGGAGTAAAGGCAAGTAATTCCTGCAAAGATGTAAACCATGCCTCGTCCGATTTATACCTCGCTACAAACAAGTTACGAAAATGATCTGTACAATAGGCAGCTATGAAATCTCCATCCCGAAGAATTAAGCTATATGTTTCCAACATAGATATCTGAAGCCTGAAATGCTTTGCTCGCAAAAAATCAAAAAAACATCCTGAATTTGCATGAAGATCCATTACTTGAGTACATCTAGCTCTGATTTTAGCTGATTGAATGGCATTATTCTCAATTATCTGCAAGCACGCATATGCATCACATAATCTATCATACTCCTTGTCAGAAAGTAATTGTCCAGAATCTACCTTTTCGGTCATGGTAAGTATGATCTGTTCCGCTTCCAATTTAGCTGATTTAAGAACATAAGAGAAGAATTTTCCACAATTTCTAATGACATCTTGCATGCAAAAACTTCCCATTTCTTACATGCTGACACCTTCAATGGGAGTACATGTTGAATTAAGCTGCAAACTTCAAATTTAAACATTGATGTATGTAGCCAAGAATTATTGATTCTAAGCGGGATTCTAGAAAGTTTGCCCGACACACATGAGCTCCACTGAGGTTCACGAAGATCAATCACCAAAGGGTTGTGGTCTGAAAGAAGCATCGTGGCATCTATCCACATAGAAGATGTCGCATCTAAATTGTGTATATGAGAATAATAGCATCTATCAAGTCTGCTCATAGCCTTCTTATGCGACCTTGAATGAAAAGTTTACCTAATTGTATGTCCTCCAATGGAGTTCCATAAGTCCTTACAATGAAGCTTATACAGAATTTCCTTCCAAATCAAACTTTCTTGTGAAGAAATAAGGGAAGAAGTAGTTGTGCAGTCAACATCAGCATCGACCATATTAAAGTCCCCGCACAACAAAATACGAGCATGTCTCCATATCTGAGAGCTTACAGAATGTCGAATTACCTGTAAAAGACTTTTCCAAACCTGAATCCTTTCCCCAGCCGAGTTAGGGGCATAAACATTTATGCAAATATAGGACACCTCATGTAGCATCAGATGTAATATAATAAATCTACCCGACGGATCATCAAATAGTACTATGAACTGAATATCCTTCCTAATAATGAAAAGGCAACCTGAATATTCATTTTTAATGCTGTTATATCGCAATTGAAAATCCTTTGTGCAAAGAGACAATCCAGCATGGTCATGCTTCTTATGCTTTTGGATTGCCATCACATTTAATTGCTACCTAATAATCCATCTCCACAGCCTATTTTTTTACAAGAATAGGTAATGAAGCTGCAGTTCTTGGAGCAACAAACTGTTTTTTTGTGCGGTCTAGTGGCACATCTGTTCCCCTCGAAACCAGTTAAGGCAATGAAGGAAGAACTTCTCTATAAATGCACTGTGTGGGTGGAACTTGTGGATTTGCCGTCCTTTCTATGGGCGAGCATTGGTCATGTGGCTAAAGCATTAGGTAAGGTGGAATACATCGAGGCCCTTTCCTAGAACGCTTGGTATCAATGTACCTAATGTGGGGAATATAGTTATCTACTTGAAATGGGGTAATATGGCTGGCTCTTGTTTCCATTGTGGTAATTTGGGCCACTACTCCAAAAACTGCCCTTCTTTGAAAACTAACGGGGTTAATTTGATCCCCACATGTCCTGGGAGTAAAATCCTTGTTCCGGAGGAACAAATATTTGGTAAACAAAGGGTTCTCCCTCATACTTCTATGTCTTCTAAAAACATGCCAAATCCCATATCGCTTGGAGCTCAAAACTCTAATCATGGAGAGAAAGAAGTAGTGATGGAAATACAGGTGCATCCTGCTGCCCCTATTACTCAAGTCAAATTGAATGTGTATAAGCGAAGGGATGGTGAAGGAACGAGCAAAGAGCCTTTAAGTAGGAAAGAGGGTGAAGCCGGCAAAAGAGTTCTGGATAATGATGACTTTACCCATGTTAGCTATAAGAAAGCACTCCTTCGTGGCAAGAGGGGAAAGTTCCAATATAGATTCTCAACTTCTCTTACAGATGAGGCCAACTTTGCACCTCATACCAAGAATTTCATGACAGAGTATTGTGATAACATGGATTTTGTGTTACAGGATTTGGCTCCGGCATTGGCCCGTGCTAGTTCTCCTCTTACTACTCCACCGGTATCATAAAAATAGCAACTTGGAATATTCAAGGTTTGGGTCAATATGGAAAGTGGACAAGAGTATGGAGGTGGATCGTTAGGCATGAACTTGATTTGGTAGCAATACAAGAGCATAAAAAGCATGATCATGCGGGAATGCTACTATGTACTAATGAATTCCAGTTGCGCTATAATGGCATCAAAAATCAGTATTCAAGTTGTCTCTTCATAATCAAGAAGAACATTCCTTTCACGGTATTGTTTGATGATCCTCAGGGCAGATATATTATGCTACATCTTAAGCTTCACAATGTGTCATATATTTGTATTAATGTATATGCTCCAAACTCACCTACTGAAAGAGTCAAGACGTGGAAAGATTTGGCGTTATCCATTGAACACTGTATGCAACTTCAAATTTGGGGTGAAGCTCGCATTTTATTATGTGGTGACTTTAACATGGTGGACTCAAATGCTGATTGTACAACTAATTCCTCTCTGCTCTCACCTCAAGGGAATAGTCTATGGAACGAAATTCTGGATATGCTAAATTGCAAAGATTTATGGGGTTACATTGGTTGGCATACACTCCGCTACACATATCATTCAAGATCACATAAGAAAGCTATGAGTAGGCTGGATAGATGCTACTACTCTCATATTTCTACTCTGAATGCAGCATCCAAAATGTGGATTGATGCTACAGTGCTTCTCTCAGATGATAACCCTTTGGTAATCTCTTAAAAGAAGTAGATTGGAGTTCTTGTATTCAAACTAACTTGCCGAGAATTCTGTTAAGAGTGAATCACTCTTGGCTGCAAACTTCGTTGCTCAAATCTAGTGTTCAGATTTTGATTCAGCAAGTTCTCTCTTTAAAGGTTTCGGCTTGCATGAAGGGGAATTTTTTGTGATAAAAATGCAAGATGTGATTAGGGATTGTGGAAAATTCTTCTCTCATACTATTAAACTTGCTAAAGGTGAAGTTGAGCGCATTATTCTCCTCATGACTGAAAAGGTGGACGCTGGACAATTACTTCCTGAGAGAGAGTATGCTCGTCTTTGTGAGGCTTATAGATGTATGCAGCATAGTTGCATCGCAACGCGTTGCGAACGGTCCGCAACTTTGCCACCGCAACTTCGCAACGTTGCGACGTTCGCAACGCGTTGCTTATCCTTCATTTTTTTTCTATCCAAAAAATACCAAAAAAGATATTTCTCCTAGGAGGGATAAGAAATTATCTAGAATCTTATCCAAAATCTTCAATACATGCAATCCAAAAAATGTGGAGAATGAGGAAGATATAGAAAGCTTTAGAAGAGTAGAGATTCATTTATGTACAATTTTCTTTTTGGGTCTTTTCATCTTGCAATAGATTGATATTTTGGATTTCCCATGTTCTTCTTGTAATGCACTTTCACATCTTGGACAAACGTTTCATCTTTGGCTTTCAAAGCCAAGGGTACTCTTCTGTAATGATTGATCTGACTATTGACATAATTGTAAATGATAAATCATGTAATGACTAGTCTAGATTCAATAATCTATGTTATGTATGTCTTATACTACAATTTATGGTATATCTAGTCATATCCCACCTTACATATGCCAGAATATTCAAAATATTAGAAAAAATGTATATGTAAATTTTGAAAAATAAATCACTTTATCGCAACGCCTAGCTCCAAACGTTGCCCTCGTTGCTAACCCGTTGCTAACCCGTTGCCGTTGCCGTTGCTAAAACGTTGCTTTCCACTATGGTATGCAGCTAATTGAAAACCATGCTATTCAGGCTTCCAAAGTAAGAGCCAGATGCATAGAAATCAATGATTTGCATGCAAATTATGTTTCTTTGATTTCTTACAATCTAAGCATCTTAAAGACGCGATTACTCAGCTTGAAGTAGATGGCTATGTCATTCATGATGGGAATTCCATAGCTTCGATTTGTACAATTTTCATAATCTATTTGTAGCTTCATATAAATCAGATGATGCGTGGTTTACTTCTCTTCAGGAATCTTTGAAATACACTCCACAACTTCTTGATTCTCATATGGCTGCTACATGCGAAAAAAGTATTTCAAAAGAGGAGGTTCAAATGGCTCTTTTATCTCTTAAAAATGGAAAGGCACCTAGTATGGATGGCATAACAAAAGAATTTGTATTGGCTTTTTGGCCTCATCTTAAAAATCTGATTTTGGATGTATGTAATGAAATTTGGAGGGACCAAAAGATGCCTTATACATCTAAGTTGGAAAAGATTAAACTCATTCCTAAAATAGATGTGCCCAAGCGGATTGGAGATTGGAGGCCTATTACGATGATGAGCATTACCTATAAAATATTTGCTAAAATCTTCCCATTAAGGCTCAAATGTATTATTCACTGGGTAGTTCACCCATCGCAGATTGGATTCATACATCAAAGATCGATTTATGACAATATCTTTCTTACCCAATTGTTGCTTGAACATACAGTGTCTTCCAGTCAAAAAGCAATTGGGATGCAAATCGATTTTGAAAAAGCCTTTAATTTAATTCTATGGGACTTTATAGCTATAGTGCTCAAAAACCTTGGTCTTGGAACCAAATTATGCAGATTGATTTACATTTTGGCTCAAGGTAGTGCCTCTCACATAGAGATAAACGAAAGGC
>CM035440.1:108221478-108223978 GCA_020310875.1 Ceratopteris richardii | reverse complement strand
TCAGACATCAGCCATCAGCTCCTTCCCACACACCATCCATTCTCGTCACACACCTCCTCCCGGGACTATGCCACAACATCGTTGGTATGATGAGGATTGCAGAGATCTTTACCGCCGACTACGAGCTCAGCGAGCATTGGGAGAGATCACAGAGAGAGAGGCCAAGGGACAGATGAAGACTCTCACACGTCGAAAGAGGCGAGCCTTTGAGGAGGCACAGGAGCTTGAGCTATACCATCTCTTTATGAGTATGGACAGTGCTGCAGCATGGCGCAGCCTACGAGAGCCACGCCAGACCACACCTATTGGAGACCCACACACATGGCATGATTATGCTCAGAGGTTATATGAGGTACCTAGGCAGCCTCCCATTCCCCAGCCACTTGAGCCTCGCCCTACTAGTTCTTCTATCTTCACAGCAAAGATGGTTGAGAGGGCCATACGACGACTGCGACATGGACGTTCGACAGACCACGCAGGATTGCAGAGCGAGCATCTCATATATGCAGCCTCCACTATAGCCCCGTTGATTGCACATGTCTTCAACCGGACTATAGGAGAGGGATTCCCAGAGGAGTGGACTAGGCACACCATTGTGCCTATCCACAAATCTGGCGACACCCTGGATCCAGGGAACTACAGGACCATCATGATTGGCCACACCATGGCCAAACTATACGGTGCCATACTTGAGGCAGAGCTCAGTTCATATGCAGAGACTGAGGGGCTACGAGCACGAGGCCAGGCAGGTTTTCGACGAGCTTTCTCTACTATTGATCACATCTTCATTCTGCGCTGCCTCATTGATGGGGCAAGGATGCGGAAGAAGAGGCTATATTGCTGCTTTGTGGACTTCCGCAAAGCTTTTGATACAGTGCCGCGAGAGAGGCTCTTCCAACGCCTCCAGAGCTTGGGAGTACCATCAGGGATGATTTGGGCCATCTATGCACTCTATGAGCAGGTGACTGGGAGGGTACGGTGTCCAGGAGGTATGTCTGAGGCCATTGCTAGCACCATCGGTGTTAAGCAAGGCTGCCCACTCTCTCCCACTCTATTTGGTCTCTACATTGACGAGATTCAGAACTACATTCTCCGAGCTGGAGGAGAGGGTGCAGACCTCGCAGGTACACATGTCCACATTTTATTATATGCCGATGACATTGTCTTGATCTCAGAGTCACCCGAGGGATTACAGCGCCACCTTGAGGCCCTGGATGAGTTTTGTACACAGAGGGGCTTGACAGTAAACCTTGGCAAGACCAAGGTCATGATCTTCCACACCTCCCCCATGGTGAGGAATGGAGCAGGATTCAGAGCTGGTGGTGGACAGATTGAGGTGGTCACTTCCTATGTCTATCTCGGAGTCACATTCACGAGCTTGCCTCGCCCCTTCAGCATGAGACAGGCAGCCACCGATAGACTCACACGCGGATATGCAGCTTTAGCCATGTTAGAGCGGAGATGTCACCAAGCACACTTCCAGGAGCCCCGCACGAAGGGCTGGCTATTTGACACACTGGTCAGACCAGCTATGATGTATGCTGCGACGGTTTGGGCCCCAAGTCTCACAGTCACCCAGTGGAGTGCGATCGAGAGGCCACAGGTACGTATGATCTCGCGATTATTTCGTGGGAAACAGTCGGTGCCACATGACATCATCAGGGCAGAGCTAGCTGCACCACCCATGGCAGTAGAGGCACTATTCCAGACTATCTGCTTTATTCAGAGGATTAGGGACCTCCCTACAGATAGACTCACACACAGAGCTCTTGAGGCATCTATACAGATATCAGAGTTAGGATATGAGAGAGCTTGGTACACTCAGGTTAGAGTCTGGTTTGATAGTCATGGACTTGATATGGACAGATTGCCGCCTTTTCAGTATGACCGAGACTCACCTCACATCCACCTCTCTCGTCGTGAGAGGAATGTTGTGCTCAGACAGGATCTCTGGCAGCCAAAGTCACAAGGGGACGCGTCCCCGGGTCCTAGGGACGCCGGGACGCCGTCCCCAAGTCATTTGAAGTCGGGACGGTGAATGGGGACGCCTGACGTCCCCTAACATTTCTTGGTCACAGCCTTCCGTCCCGGGGACGCGTCCCGGGGACGAATCTATGTGTGAAAACCTGAACGGGGACGGCTGGGGACGGCAGCAACATGAAACTCTTTATGGTTCTTCTAGAATCCAAACTTAGTGAGCACTAAGCTATCTCCAATCTCCAAGGGTTGCACTACACTATACATATCATCAATTGCAAATAGAGACTCTTGCAAATAGGCTTTGTTGATCTAACTAATTTTGATATAGACTGGTTGATCTCAATGCATTGTCAATGCTTTTAATGTTTCGGTGTTCCTTTAATAGGAATGGACAACATCAAAATCTTAACGTCAAGCTTGAGATGTCAGTTCTAAACTTGCAAAACTTATAAAAGTCATGGCATGTATGTTATTTTCTACCAAACCATGGCTGTTATGAGTCATACTTTCAATCTTATTT